>CM060265.1:24425598-24679989 GCA_030684275.1 Acipenser oxyrinchus oxyrinchus
CAGCAAAACAAAAGGAAGCAGGATCCACAGTGGCAGATCACTAGACTAGGCCCTGCCTCATACGTCAGTATAGACAGTTTGGCTGATCTAGCTTGTGTTACACACCTCTGTGGCAGGCAACTAGGACTAGGAGAGCAACTACTGAATAACTGAGGTGAAAGCAAATTCACAGACAATTCAATAATTTAAAAAACTGTTCAAACGAAGACAAATCTGACGCAACTTCAAAGAACAGATCACTGCGGCAGTGACTCACTAGAAATGATGCAGTGGACGCGCCAGTAATATTAGAAACAGCCCAGTCCAGGTTAAGATAATAAACCAAGACACGCATGGTAAAATCAGCCCCCTTGCTGCTAACAAAGAATTCAAAACTGTGTCTCCCCATAGAAAACCAACGTTTTCTCAGATTTGCTAACATCTTTAAAGAGTGTTAAAGACACATGGCGAGTCATTATGCTGATGCTAATCTTCTCCTGTTTTCTTTCTGTATATGTCTCCCTCCCCCCCTGATGGAAATGAACAGAACATTGCTCTAATGTAATCTGTCGTCTCTGTCTATTTCGTTATTACTCTTAAGGCCTGGCAGGGGCTCTTCATTTTTACGAGCCATGTGTCTCAGCGGAGCTCTTACCATGAAAGATAATGTTCGTCCTGGAAACATTTTCAGAGAAACAGGAACCAAACATCTCAGGATCAGTCTCCATTGTTATTAAAGACTTTTAAGACTATTACTTTGCGTCATGAATTACGCAGAAATAATAGAAAAAAGAAATACGTGTGTGTGTGTATATATATATATATATATATATATATATATATATTTAAATTGTATACTTTAACCCTTTTAGTCCAGAATTATTTTTTGTCGAGCTGAAGAATAGACTCCTTTACTGAGTATATGTGAGAACAGGACAAGATTTATTTTTCAGTTTGTGATTATTTTCTCCTCCCATGCAATGCAGTGTTATTCAGGTTTCAAGTATCAGGTTCTGAACAAAACCTGCAGCGGGTTATGCCCAGAAATAACCTTCCAGAGATACGCTTACTCCATCTGGTGGACATATATGGCATTACAGCTCACTGAAACGAATTTCAAATGACTGCAGATAGTCTATCTGAAATAACTGTGGATAGTAAACAGATCTGTGTCACACACATATACAGTATATTGTTCCATTGATGTACCTGCTTTTCTCCAATAACAACCCAAATGTGCAGCCGGCTGAAAGGACTATATTATTTAGTAAATACCACATGAGCATACTGCTGTAATTCCAAACTCAGATGGGCAAAACAGACTTAAGTGTAGTTCAAGAAAAAAGGACCATTTTATGGCAGTCATTTCACAAAACTATCACTGCTGCACAGCCAAAGCTTATATCCAACAGACCATTACTTGATAATGGCATATTGAGGTCAAGAGACAGACCACTTTGAGTTATTGCCTAAATATTTGGTGCACAGCTGCATTCTATGCTTTTCTCAAGACCACACACTTTGACATACTCTTTCCAGTTACATACAGAGCTGTACTTCAAACTAGGTCATTCTCTTTACATTATGTCCACAGGGATGCAGTGTTTTTGTACAGAAAAAATCATTTGCAAATTCAGTAATACAGGGTCTCAGATGGCAGAAGAGCACCGCTGGAAGATCTGATGATGGGACTGACAGAAAGCCGCACAGCACCTTCAATTTGCAGATGATTAACAATGGGTGCTGGGGGCCTGCCATAGGTGCAATTCCATTACCACTTGCTCATAGTGCACAGATTGGTTCGTGTTTTCGGTTCTTGTATTGGGAAGGTCTTGCATTTGGATTCTAGCGGTGGAACGCGAGGAAGCCAATGGGGTGTGGGTTCGATTGGGATATTCTTGAAGTTGCTGAGTTTTCCCCGTCCTGTTTTCTGATACGGAGGTGACATTCAAAGTCACGATGCTGCAGACTGTATCAATTTAGAGTCTGCTTCGGGTTGTGCGCAGACCGTGTTGAATTATTCTGTGTGACGGATTATCAGGATGAATAACAGCTGGTGTGGCATTAGCCGATTCAGGATTGTTCCCTTTAGTAATGAAACTGGCAAGCTGGGTACCATGTGAGTGCAATGCATGGATGTAGCTACACTGTAGTGATTTACTAATATTTACTACATGCACTGTGATTGTTTCTTTATACATGGATAACATGTATTTAACAGTTATTGTACCAATGGTAACAAATGCTATATAATATATAGCTGCTAATTCATTATACACTAAAGACAATGCTAACATGAAATGATCTGTGTAATATAAAAGTAAGCTGTTTCACACAGTGAGCAAGACAGCCATTCTAGCTGGCTCATAGTAGGCTCTTGGTCGGCAGGTGTTTCCGCAACTAACTGCAAAGGACTGATGTTTCACAAGGACCAATGACACTGCTGTTGGCTGCATTTTTTAGTGTCCGGTGTCATTTGATCCCATGCTTCTCATCCAATCTAGACCCTTGATTCAGAACTACCTGTAAATATCATTTTGCAATAAGTTTCCATTTGCCACTGACACAACCTAAAAAAATCACAAAAAAGGTGCATGTTCTATTCTTCTGGAAAAAAAGCAGCTTAGAAAATCTTCCCCTCAGAAGTTACAGCATTACACCATAACAGATATAATAATAATAACAATGCAAACTTTTCAAGCGCTCGTTTGCATGGTTGAATGAGCCTGGTACTTGTTTCTGCCGTGTTGTAAATGTATTATTTCATGCAGTTTAAGTGCAGATGCCTTTATCGCTGAATTATGCACAGCAGCAAATTGAGATTAGATCCGCAGCACCGTAATTGACCATAAGAGTATAATAAGGGGTATGCTTAGAGGTAAGAGCTGCGTCATTGATGGCCGTTTTGATGCGTGTGTGTGTCTTCCTGCTTGCTTATCAAATACAGTGGAGACAGCCACAGGGAGAAATTTCAGTTTGCTTTCTTTAAAATCATTTACAAAAGATTGACTTACAGTTCATTGCCCTGGAAAGCAAATGGAGCCAAGCAGTGCAGTTGACACAGAAGGCCACAGTTGATGTTTACTTTATGTGTGTAACAGAGTTTTATTAAAACCACAGCTATAAATAATCCAAAAGGTGAGTACGGTGTTGTGTGCCTCAGAAATGGAAAGGGGGGAATTGTCCAGAATTATGAAATTACAGAACACTTTCCTGTTTAAAATTCGCATCTCACAACTTAACTTCTGAAGCTGATACTGGTCACATTTATTTTAAGAGGCACTTTTTTTAGTCTAGCTTACTATCATTTTTATATAAGGTATAATTAAATAAAAACGTATCTCATTTGCTTTACGTTACAACAGTAATATCTTAAAAAAATGCCTTTTAACCACTATAACCCCATGTAAATGATTGGGGGTGATTATTTCCAAGTTGGTCTCTGATGCACGTACAAGTATGCTGACCTACCAGCAAATGTACACAGAGTGATAGGGGTATGTTTGTTTAAATGTATTTATGTGCATTTGATATCTATGCCAATACACTGTTGCAAGCAACAAATAAATATACTGCATATCTATGTGAAAAAATCTGAATATTAACTGTAATATATTAACAGAGTGATCAAATAAGTTTAAAAAAATTATGAACCAGTTGCTCATAAAAAAAGTACTGAACACCTTAACCAGTCACCAAGCCTCGTCTCAATAATCCCATTCAATCTGAACGCTGTCACACAGGCCTCTCTTGCACGTAATTCACAGGAAATACAACACAATAGTCATATGTACTGATACTCTGTTGATTGGAACTCAATCAGTCATTAGGCAGTCTGAATGCATCACTTGTTAATTAGTGACATTTATAAAGAAACTAGGTACAGGTATAAAATATCACAATTACCTTAACTAATATACTCTTATTGTTTAGATTCGCTTTGTATATCTTTTCCTGTTTCTGTCATCACAGCCGGATCACTTTTCAAAGCGCTCCTCTGGCCTCCAAATGGTCTCTCAAACATGTCTTTTCTCCAAGTTCAGCTGGTTCACCAGAGTGTAACCATTAACCAGGCCCCTGGGATACTATCCCCAGTGGATGTAAGAAACCCCTCCTTTGCTCTTTGAGGTAGTTCTTACTGATGTATTTCCGACATCCACTATGGGCCAAGACTTTGAGAGAAGACGTACATTAAAGGCTATTTAAGGCCACAGGGCTTTAAACTTCTGAAGTTTGATATTTTGCCAGGCCTCCTGACAGATATGTTTCATATGTTCAATACCCAAAGGCTGGCTACTTTTCCCCAAAATAACTGTAACAGAAAAAGAGTTTGAGGTGGATTTGATTAACCAATGCCTCGCTGGGATAAGCCAGAGTTGGATTTTATTGGAAAATTTGACAGCACCGGTAAGTCACCCACCTATTTTTAGGGGTCTCCCGAGATAACCACTGATAAGCAATTGATGCAGTCCAGGGTATATTCCCCAGTGCTGTATCCAATGACTGCTGTGTCTTATGGCCACGCTTATAGATTGATCAAATAGACCCTGAATCTGCAGGAAGGCGCAGTTACATTATTCATTATTGAGTTTTTTTGCTATTTCTATCCTGTTATTATTTGACATCTCTCTAGAAATGTGCCTTTGCAGGGTCAATAGGATGGACTGTACTTTCAGTCTGGTACAGTTCCTTTATAATTTGTACAAAAATATTGGATAAAAAGGAGTCTTGGTATATTCTGTACAAAGTACTTGTAATGCATAAACATGTCAGTTAGGCTACTGATTGATGTTACAAACCTGTCTAATTCATTTTTCAAATGTAAATTAGCATGTACTTATCCTCATAAATCAGTCCCTAAGCGTCTAGGTTTAAATTCCATGCAATTTCCACTCTAGCTATTGAAATAGTTTTTAAACATTCTTATCTAGACTGACATGCATTTGATATATATTTTTTATTCCAGTAGATGTTTGAAGTTTTATATATATATAAAAAAAAATTGTATTAAAAAAAAACCCTGAGGCAGCTTCGAGTCTTGTGGATTTTACAAGACTTTTACAAGAAACTGTGAACTATTTCCACGTCAAGTAAGTTTCAATTTTCCTCAAAAATTAATTTAGATCATAAATAAATATTTTATAACATTCTGCTTTAAATTGTTAAACAAGATAAATGCACACATCCAAATATTGCTCTGCTTCATTAAGTTTTAATAACAAGGCACCACTATCATGACACTCTGAAGTCACAAAATATCAAAATGTATAAAATGAAATGACAGAGACCAATATTTCTAGCCATGCAAGTCAAAAATACTGGCGTCTTTTTCTTCTCTGCTTTATTGCATTGACTTCGATGGGACACCAATCCTGTATGAACCTGTCTGAAGGAAGCTTTGTTTCCCATGTTTTCATTACAGCTTGTCATAGCTGTATCTATTACATGCACATGTTTTGGTCTTTTCCTTTTTAAGTTCTGGATTTTCATTTTTAAAAAGGTGGGCTATGTGCTGCTTCTGCTCCGAATCTGAATGTAACAATTCGGCATTGGGCTCAGTGAAATGCACTGACACTATGGATGCTTTGTGCCATGTGTTTATTGAAGCTCTGCTGTGTTATGGCTGGCTGGGAGATTCCACTTGTCATATTACTCAATAGAACTTTCCACTGCCAAGGTGTTGAAAGGCCTCCTGACCACCACGCTATCACCTGTCCACAGCCAGCCCACCAGCTCTCAAGCCTGGGTTGATCATCAGAGCTTTCCCTGTAGTACCTGGCTCACTGTCACCACCCAGTATTAAGCTTTTGTTTAAAAAGAGCAAGTGTTCGAGAACGAGTGAAGCGTTTCACCTTCCGTTGTCAAAAAAAGGAAATGAAAAGATAACCTTACTGTTTGCTCTGCGCAGACAGAACTACTCTTTGTGAAAATCCTGCTATAAAAAAGGGCCCAGCTGTCTTCTGCTAATAAACTCTGTATTTAATACCTTGTGTTGTTTTCATCTGATAATTTTCTTTTTGCAGTCACTGGCAAAGACAGCATCCAGTTACTAATTTCAAACAATTTCCTTTTTTTCTTTTTGCTTTCTTTTTAAACCTCTTCTTAGAGATGTTGGGGTACTGGTTACCCCTTATAAAAGTGTACCACAGTAAATTGTCATGGTAATTATGCTCTTGCCCATGTTTTTTCATGGGTACACTGCATTTTCCACACTTTACCATGGTTTGCCATGTGTTTTAATATGCTTTGCTATACCTCTGGACTTGACAATGCTTACCTATGCTTTATCATTGCAAGTCGAGAGAAATCCACCCAGTTCTTTCCTTTTTATATGGATGCTTGCTTATAGAGCACAGCATCGTGGACATGGCAGAGTTTCAAGCCTGCTATTGTGGTTCTGTCAGAAATCAAGAAGCAGCTCTTCATGGTAGCTGACAGAGCCTGTCAAGCTGGTAGGGATAGCAGGTGGCATCTCAATATTGCCTCAAGGCAGCTTTGGATTGCTGCTTTAAAGACTGCTACAAACTCACCAGGTAAACTATTCAGCACATTCATTATTTCTAACTTCTGTTCTGAGCTTGCTTTCCCCTCAAAAATAATATACTATTAAGAGACTTTCACAAGATTCTCCTGACATATTACAACATGAAATATAATAAAATATAGGCTCTCTTGGGCTGTATATTGATTTGAAGCTATTCACAGAATTCAAGGAATTGATATTTTACCTGGTTCTTAAGCAGATCAGAGAGAGAACTTAACCTAACAGAGAGATCCTCTCTTATGAAAGAAACCTTATACTTACTACGTTCCCTGATCTATAAGCCTATTTTCTAGAAATTAAAAATGAACTACACCCATGCAGAGGGACTACATTTGAAAGACCACAACAAGGAAGACCTTATGGGTTATACACCAGGCCCCCTCAGCTCCACACTTTCACTTTAACCACTGCCTTTGGGTTAACAGAGTGCTAGCAAGGGACTAGTCTCCGTGGACCAAACAGGTTCTTGTCCCCAACATTTCTTTGTCCGCATCTAAGTGAATAAATCCACAAAGACACATGCTAAAATATCTTCAAGTCTCACTTCCTGTGTGTGTGTGTGTGTGTGTGTGTGTGTGTGTGTGTGTGTGTGTGTGTGTGTGTGCGCTTTCATTGAGGACAGAAGGTGCTGATAGCTCCTTGCCAGCCCTTTCTGTCAGTTTTAATAATACTGATTTAAAAAACACACACACACTGGAGCTCTGCGTGCAGGGCAGAGCAGAGGAGGCTGAGCAAACACATTGTCCATTGTCACTCGGCCCGTTAGTGCTAACATTTACCACCATGCTTTGTCTACCACTGCCACAGAGATTAGGCACCCTAATGACACCTACACAATGTATTAAAGACACATTTTATCACCTGTCTGTATTACAGAGTGCAAACATATAAGCAGGACATAGGTGGAAGGCCTAAAAAAAGTGAGCCCTCAAATCGACAATCTTGATTTATTTATTTAAGGCAAGAGGCAAACCAACAGAGCTCTACAAAGAGAGTACCTGCTCCCAGTTAGGACTTGTATGTAAGAAGAAAGGCGAACAGGTAAATAATCAGTGTTTCACTAGAAATAACGTCTATGCAACAGCATTTAACATAATAGGGCTGTGTTGAGTGAGAAGTTACCTAACTAACCTCATATAACCATGCATAGCTCCATACAGATGGCTCTTCCCACCTGGAGGCTTACTTTGTGACTCTTGTGTTGCTGTGACAGAGAGCAGCTTGCTGTCGGCGGCCCCGGGTGAAATGCCAGGGGAATGGGTCCCTCCTGTCGGTGTGTTTGCAAATGGAGAGATGCAGGGAGACAGATGTGCGTTACCTCCAGAGGCAGCCAAGCCAAAAGCACTGTGACAGCAGAGCAGCATACTGCTGGAGCCTGGGCGCTACCCTACAGGAGAGTCCACGCTTTGAAAAACAGTTCAACTACAAGTCTTTCTTAATGTCTTCAATTGTACATAGAAGACACTGAGAGACTTATCGTCAGAACGTGATTCAAGCTACAGTCAGCACCTTACCCGTTCAATGGCAAGCCCATCACAAGGCCAGCTACAGAAGTGCTCCCCCAGCCAAGCTGTTGGCTGCTTACTGTTTATCTCGCGCTAAATTATATTGACTCTCATCTACTGCAGAATTGAGAACGCCTTTATAGCATTAAGTACCAGACGAACACAATAAAAAAAACCTGAGCCACCAATTATACCATTTTAAAAACTAGCTTAATTATTTTAAACAGGTATTACTCTTCGGAGTGACACAACACATGTTTTCTATTGACATTTACTGCCTTATCAGCTGTCCGAATCATTGCTCACAGAGTGCTTTATGTACACACAGGGCATTTGCTACACTGTTAAATGTTAAGTACATACAGCAGAAAAAATATTAGTTGCTATGCTCATGAGTGATCCGATCTAATGCCCACTGAAAGCTGCTGCATTGTTTGACCAATTTATCTTTATAACAGGCAGATTGGAACGTCAGTTGGAGTCAACAAAACCACAGGCCAGGGTTTTATGATGGCTGTGACAGAACAGTTAAGGAAAACAGGGGGTTGTTGGGATCAGATTGGTACTGAGCTAATGGCAAAGCAGGTTCATTCACCTGACAAGCCTTTCACCTCCAGAGCAAGGGAGTATGACTGGTGGTCATGCACCCCTTTTCCACTGGTACCGTATCATCTACATGTTGATTGTGTGTTACATCAGTTGCATGGCTTGGGCTCTGCAGTGGAAAAACAACCAGGCTCCGAAGTGCGTGGCCCCAGCACGGCTCGATTGTACAGTGGGAAAGAGGGAACAGGGGCTGGTAGCTTGCAGGCATCTGCTGTCCAGCTCCAGGGTTTAACAGAAAAGATTTGCTCGGCTGTGGGATCAGTGGAAATTCAGCAGCACTAGGTGAAAGAAAAATCCCATTCAAATCAAATGCACTCAGGAGCACCTGATAGGGTAACATATTTGAGTCATTTTGCACATCTACAGTATATGCCTTGTGGAATGTAAAATTGACGCATTGTTGTAGAAGGTCAAATTCATTATCAGAAATATTTGATCAGATAAAGCAGGAACATTACAAGTTGAGGTCTCTAACAGCTGGGAGTACAGAGGTAGTTGTTAACTGTGATGATGAGATCATGAAAGCCATTCTGGGGAAGTCACAGTGTTGAAAGTGGGTTCAGAGACTCACACAATCACAATACAGTTCAGGCCTGACTGATCTTTTTGTTGGAGGAGACGCCACTTACAGCAGAGGTCACCGGGCAGAAAGTTAATTAGCCACCACTGAACAAAGCTTCTCAAAGGCTGGCCTATTCCAGCTTTTATCTTTCATTTTGAAATTCAGCAAATGTGCAGTTTTGGATTGAGTTTTGGAGAGCAACTCAATTTAAAGCCTTTTTTTTGCATTAATGGACGAATACACATTTCAGTAATCATTTGCTTTTTTTATTACAAAGGTTTTATTATTATAGTTTACTACATATATTAATCAGAATTGGATTCCTCATTGTACTTGCCCTCAATAATTCATACCGGTATATTAAAATTACACTCTCGGATTTTGGCATCTCATTCGCAAAAGCTGTCCCATGTGAAAAACAGACATAAACTTTCAGATGTTACATTCCAAATGATACAGACTACATGAATTTCAAGTAACTCTAATGCAATATTAATGACCATTACCCAGTATATTATTACCCAGTATATTATTCATTGTTGGTGGGCAGGTGGAGTGGGGGTGTAATGATATTGTAAATGTTTCCTGGATTTGTTTGGGATGGAAAAACTGCTGCCATTCAGAACTAGTGGCATGGCTAATTAATCTCATCAATCAGCCTGTTTACAGACCACAATCAAGCGTAATTAAAACAGGTATGCAGCAATCTCCGAAACGCTATTCAGGATTGAATTGGCCGTTATCTCTCCCTCTCTACAGGTGAGGGGGACCCTGGGAATGAAGCATTCAAGCGCAGCAGATAACAGGGGCGCCTCAGCAGAACCGTGTTTCGAGAAAGCCTGATAATGGTAATCGCAGAGGGGTGCTCAAAGGGAGTAGCTGTGTATGGGGTCAGTATTAAGAACGATTGGAGTTAACAAAATTATTCCATAAATCTTATTTGTTCTACACTTTCTTTCGCAACACAGGTTATCACATGTGCATTGGCTTGCTAACTGAGATGTCTGTTTATTCACTGTAGTACCAGATATCATGAATTACAATAAAAAAAATACTATAAAGTGTTTCTTTCAAAACTACACATTACAGACCTATATAGCAAATAGGAATGCATAACAGGTAAGACAGGGAATTTTATGTTAACTACAATCACTTTAAATCAGCTTTTAACCTTAGAAGTAAGGGTTCATTAAACAGGCACAAACAAATACAAAACTGGTACCAAAAGACGACTTATTCTTCAAATGTTACCGTCTGCGTTTCTGGGCTGCGAATGGTTTAAAGCTTTCACTGTGAATTTCCGAGCCCGTGTCTAATATGGTCTTTGTGACCGAGATGGAAAAAGACATTTGGAGTTTATTATAGAAACGGCCAGTCGTCTCCTGTGTGATCAGTCAGGTGGAAGAAAGGCATTAGTATGGTATGTGAACTGGAATCACCTGGCCTGGCAATCTAATTCTGGAACCAGCTAAAATAATTCCAGAAATCTAATCCGTTGTACAATTCCATTCACTATATTGGTCTCACATGTGTCGTTTTGAAAGAAACACAGGTTTTAATAAAAATAAATTATATATGGTACTATAGTAGGTTAAATGCAGCTTTTGCCATTACACCTGGCTAGTAAAAGTGCACAAGCTTCCTTCAAAATGTACATATGTAATACACATATAGAGCGAACGTGTACAATAGATAATATTTACAGAATTAATTAACTGTTACCCTTTTAATGAGTTGTGTGCCTTATATTGCAATGCTTTTTTCTGTTAAATTGGGCAAGGGAGGCGCATCCAGGTTAATCAAACTGTGAAGCCTCATCTTGCTCCAGGTAGGGTCTTGTCTGTGCCCAATTTTACAGCTGGTTGGACCATGACAGAAGGAGAAGGTGACCTGCATTAGCCCCCCCAGCGGACAGGACTGTCAAGCTGGGATACAAAGCCACCATCTCCTTTTTATCTGCCTCCCTCTGTTCCCCATGCTAACCACTGACCCACACACACTGCCTCTCAGATACATGAAATCGATGGCCGTTCACTGGGAAGTTCATCTCCGTTTATTAAAGGACCGCGTACAGTCCACGTTTGTCTCAGAAATACCTTGATTTTAGAATTTAGCTTTGTTGCCCGACCAGCACAGAAGTCAGAGGATGCAAACACTCGCTGTTACATGCACAGGAAAACTATTACCAAGCTCATTGGGGCTCGAGCGACAAAGCTTCCCTTCCCTCCTCATCCTCTTGTGTGGCGATGCCTGTAGCAGCTCTGTTACACAGTGCACGTTTCTTTCAACATCCAAATAACACATTTACTTTACAGCATGTATAAAATGAATGGCAAGAACAGAAGTCTAAGCCAGAAGTAACTGTTTAACCCTTTCTTAGCTGGCAGCTCAAAGCCTTCCTTTTCCCACACTATCCCCTTTCAGGAGAGGGCAGATTAACATAGGAATAAGCCTCAAATTCTAGCGTTACAGTTGTATAGTTGTTACTTCAATCATTTCCCCCATCAGAGCCCGCTGGAAACAGAAAGAGGCATTGTTTAAAAGCAGACAGCTGTTTGCAGCTGTTGAATCAAAGAGCCACCAGATTCCTATTTAGGTTCACTTGCAGGTTGCCTTATCAGCAGCAGTATTACCCCATAATTTCCTGTAAACAATAATCTGCTTTTATTTAAATTACATTTAAGGGATGGAAAAAAGGCTATTAAACCCACCATGGCTGCAGCTTTTTGGTTCATCCTTCCTCAAAATAAACCAGATCCGATTCTCTCCTGCACCTGTTTTTAATCATTGGTTCAAGGGTCTCCTTGGCAACTTATTTCATCAGAGCCTTTTTTTTTTTTTTAAAAGCTAGGTGATTCTCTCTCTTTCTGGATAAATTCTGAAAACACTTAATTATGTTTTGTGTACATTTGCTTAAAATAACTTTTTTTTCTAAACAGTACTTCAAATGATTCTTTGTAGTATTCACATTCAAAAAGAGTTGCAACACCCTTTCCATGAAACATCTGGAAAGGAACCTGGTTGTTTCAAAAGCATTAGATATGCAGAGACATTATTTACAGTAACTGAGGAGGAGAGACTTCAGGAGGATCCATTATAACAGACTTCAAACACAGTAACAGGTTTAATCACGTAGGCTTCTGTTTAGTAAATTCAGGTATTGTAAATGTTTAAACATCAACATAACAGCCACTGTAGCCATGGCTCCGCTGCACCTTTCATTGCGAGAGCCAGTCCAGTGATTGTGCTTCAGATTTCCAGTTTAAACAGTACAGGTTAGTTTACAACAGTTAGACATTTCGAAATATTTGTAAACATTGAAGCCTTACTTCAAAGCACATCATTACAAATCCATCCCAGATATTAAACAGGAAACAGAAGAACCATAAAACAATACATAGAAGTTTATTTGTTTTCAGTTTCAGTCTTCATGGATCAGCACTGTCAGTTTAAATGTTTCAATTGATTTTCACAAGGTAAAGGAAATTACCACATTATTTAGCTAAACACACGATTCTCTTCAAAGACTTGTTTTAAAGCCCAACACATTGGGTTTTATCATTTTGCTATGGTAAAGCACCCAGCTAAGCAGTACACGTTACTAATGGCAACAAATATTTTATAGGACAAAAGCAGATCTAAAATGAGCACTTCATAAACTTCCTTCATTATTTGCATAACTATAATGCTATTACAGGAGGAAGGGAGTACCTCTGTGTCTGACTGTATGCAATTAAAACATTTTGTATTATACATTTTGTATCATCACAGCATGTGACCCATCATGACTCAAATAACAAACCCATATTCTTGGAAGGAATCATTGCAATGACATTAACCACTATAATAATAAGAATAAAATCTAAATATTGCATCAAAGATAAAAGGTATCAGATGCCCACAAAAGGTTCTTGAACCTTCTGAGAATGTGGAAGAGGTGATCAGATCATCTATCTATCTTGCTTGTAAAATCATCTTCACCAGTCATGTACTCAAACAATAAAATGTGCACTGTGTTGAAATCCTATTTGATAACACAAATAATATACTGAGAAATGACACAGTACTGTAGATGCAAAAGCTATTACTGGTATCTGAATGCATCATTATGTCCAAGACAAAGTGAATTATTGATGCTGTGAACCATGAACCCTCCCCTGACTGGTACAAACAAGTACAAGGGATCAATTGTTATATATTACAAAACCAAGAAGCAATTTAAGTCCCTAAATTACTATAAAGAGCCCCCTCCTTTTATAGAACAAATAAATATATATATATATATATATCTATATTATAGTGCATAGGCAGTAGAACATATCTAAAAAAAGACACATTCAAATGTTGTTGGTTACCAGGCTGTTTGTATCAGGACTTGATTATAAGGACAACTGCCACTGTCACAGCTTCATTTCTACCTCTATACCATGATAGTGCTGTACCAGGACTAATGGAACCCCTCCAGTCATTATTCAAGACTCCAGGTGTGGAGATTCAGTAACAATAGTCCCCTCTCTCTTTCAGAACACAAAGTACTGCTCTAATGTCATGTTTAGCCACACACACACACACACACACACACACACACACACACAGTATGCATCAGTATTGGTATGGAACGTTCTATTGCATGCACAATTCAGTTTCATCTAACCTAATATAAGCATGATTACATTTAGATCAACATCAGGATACCATGTCCGGAAGCAGATCACTAGTACAGTACAAACCATGTAGAATCAAAACACAGTGGAGTACAGTACTTCAGAAAATCACAATCCAAGGTACACACAAGAATAAATTCAATAAAATTCAACATTTTAGAATGAAATTTACTCAAATCATATCAAATGCAAATTTATTTTTGTAAGGCATTCAAGTAATAAAAATACAAAATTATATTAGACATGGACCTTGACAGAGGACACAAAAATATAACAGCATGACCAAATCTGACAAAACATTGCAATGTAATAGGAGTGCAGCCAAGCAGGGCATGAGCTGACATTTGTTAAAGGCTAGACATGTCCCTCTTGAAATGCATTCATTTACTAGAGGGTGGATTGACTGTGGATAAACCACAGCTGGATTTCAGAGAGAAGGAGATGATCTGTTTCTAGTTGATGAACTTCAATGTGTTGATATTATACAAATAATAATAACACCAATAGTTCTGTGAACCTTTGTATCCTGCACCTAAACACGGCACCAGAAACTAAAAATAAATATCCCCACTCAACACAAGACAGAGAAAACATCAAATCTTACATATATATATAAAAACAAAAAAATATTACTGCAAAATTAAAAATTAGGGATACTAAAAGCGATTTACATATTAGGAATTTAAAAGGACAATGACGAAATACAAGAGTACTGTCAGCAAATATACCAAATCTATAAATGATTATAAAAAAGCAATCCAATAAGCAAGTTCTGAGATCAATCCGCACATTATTACCCACTAAATCTGTTAAGTGACCTATAAAAACAATTACAGAAATCAGGCTGTTGGATGACGTGCAGGGCTGAAAGCTGCAAGTTTCAATGATTGTAGTTATGCTAACAATCTTATTTTTCATACAACCCAACATGATTTCATTTTACCCGTGTACAGCGCAGGGTAGAAATGGAATCCATTCAGATCCACAGATCATTTGGTGCAGCGGAATATTCTTTAATTCTGTCTACATTAGAAGATCCCCCGCCTCAGTTGCCTCGTCTTACAGCTTCATCAGCCGTGTGATCTGCTCCCGTCGTCGCCGCTCCCCGGCCCACGACTTGCTCCTCGTTCTGAATTTCAGCAGCTCATCTCTATAGTCTTCGTGGTGCATGGGGCAGTAGGACTGGGGGTCACACCACATCTGGACAGCAGAGCAAAGGGAAGGGTTAAAAAGCTACCCAACACACACTTCATTTCCAAAACTCCTCCAAGCTCTTGGCTACTCCTCTCAGCATAGAGAACTCAGAAGTGGCCAAGGAGTCCAAGTTCTTTTCTGCAACGTAGGGATGGAAATAAGACTCCTACTGCATAGCAGTTTCATCCATTACAGGTTTTATTACAAGCTTGATTAGCCACAGAGTATAGGCAACAAGCTCAGGTGCATATTACTAAACTCCTAGTAAAACCAGGATTGGATGAAACTGAATGTCACATTTTTGGATTATCTTTGATAAAATCTTTCAGTGATCTGTCTTTTAAGCAATACTTTGTTTACGGTAGAACTATAATTTGGGTTGTTCACTACTTCACAGAAAAGTACCTTAAAATGTGTTTTGTTCCCTTTTCTTGTTCCTCTTACACTTGAATCATTCCTTTTATTCATACTCTTTTACCTTGCTCTGTTTCCATGGCTGCCAGAGTGACAGAATGTTTCTCTTCAACTTGGATTAGTTGCAAATCATACGATTGAAATGAAAAGCAGTAGTGCATAGTGATATTATCTATTGCAACAAAGTGATCTGGTTGGCTGGAAAGGTTGTGACTGAGTAAATTTTTCATATTTTAATCTTTTCTCCAAATTCTATTTTGGAGGACAAGTGTATTAGAATGCTTATATACTGTATACACACAAAAAATAAAAGGAAAACGCTCAAAGTTTCACATGCTTGTTTTAGTTTGCAGAGATTTCATCATGCATCAGAAATGGACTCGTACCTTGAATTCAGGGAAGAAATCTTTGTAGCCCCTTTGAGGATGTAGAGCTCAGGGTAATGGAGTGCAGGATACTCATTCACACTCCTGTCCTCCTTCCTCAGGAAGCGACACCTGGGTTATAGGGAACACCGACAGAGTTATGAAGATGGGTTACCGATTACTTCTCACTTCACAAACAACTGTAACAGAGCAAAAGCGACTTCAATTGTGATGGAAAAACATGGTATACTTAAAGTTTAGGACTATAAAACAAATAAGGATAAAGAGTTGTAACAAACACCTACCAGAAGCAATATTTAATGTCACAAAAGGTTAAAAAAAGGGAACAGTGAATCATCAGGTACGAGAAACTAGAGGTGTCCATGTCTTTACCATTTGCTTTTAACACAGTTATGAAGAATTGCTTTTAAAATGGCTTGCTTTTTGGTTCAAGTTGCACTATTTCGGCACCATTATTACACAGCACAATACAAACTATCCCTCACATCTTGGGCCCCTTTCAGAAGAGAACTCGCAGTGGAAGATGACAGCAACGCGTTTGTCTTCCGACGTGGGAGTGATGACTTTTGTTAGGAAGAAATTAGAAATGTCCTCCTGTTTGTGGAGATTCAGCGCCCCTGGTGAACAAAAGAAATACAAAACAATTGAGGGAACTTGTCAAGACATATTCACATCCACAGATCAAAAGAAATATTGATAAACCCCAGTGGTATACTTTTGATGCCTGTAATTCTGTGACACTTTCTGTGATTAAATGACATGTATTTTCATGTAGCATATCCATTAAAACTGGGCAATTGAAATTGAAATGAAGGGACATTTTCAACCCAAATTAATAAGGCAGTGTAAAATCCAGCCCTACATCTTTTATGGCAACATGATCACATTTTATTCAATGATTTTAACACCATGATCCCAACGCCTACACTGCTTTCCACCTCATCAAAATCTCTGAGCTAATGATCTCCGGCTTGCTATGTTTTACCTGTAAATATGCCTGCTTGAGCTTAACTAACCTTTATGTGTCCTCCTTCGGTACTCATAAGGGTAACGGCAGTCCAGGATGAAGTACTTCTCAATAAGACTGTTGAATTCTCCACAGAGTACAGCAGCCATCTATTACAACATGAAGGGGTTAGGCTCGGGGAAGGGAGTTACATCAAACCATGTGTTACCAATTACAGAGAACAGTTAAGGGCAGGTCATTTAACTTGGCTCAACTGAGAAAAAAAAAAAATTCAGAAGACATCTGATGTTAGTTAAACAGTTGCCAGTAGGGGTATCCAAGAGGTCATGAAGTAGCATTGTGTTACCATCTTCATCAAACCTGTGGCTTAGTTAAATTACATATCGGGATATATATATATAAAGGGTGATGTTCAATAGATACCCCACAAGAGGTCAGAGCAGCTGCCCATCAAAATACAAACTATAACGTAAAAGCCATCCGATACAAACTATGCCACTCACAGTTTCCCCTGTGATGTATTTGAGATCCCGGTGTCTCCCCGTTACAGTGGGCAAGGCGTAGACCTGCAAGAGAAACAACACAACCAATCAGACAGGCAGTGCAAAGAAACCTCAACTCTTACTTATTTCTTCAGTTAAAAAAAAAAAAAAAAAAGTTGCCATCTCCAATAAGATTTATTTAACTGACCCAGAATAAACCACTGTATGGCTTAAAACCACAGTAAGGAGACTGCCTCTTACCTTAGTGAAATCTCCGATCAGCTCTTTGTGGCCCACGTCTTCATCTAGAGCCTTGCTGATGTCTACATCACACAGCGAGAGAGTCTTCTTCAGCAACAATCTCTGCAGAAAACAAAGCAGCAGTCTGTATCTCGTGAATAACACCAGTTACCAATAACCTTTGCAATAATCTGCTTGAATACCTTTCAGACACTGGATTTGCACCCTTATCATTAGATTTACTGTACAAAAAGAATTAAATTGAACTGTTTTGAAAGGTTTTTGGATACTAGGTGGTCTGCTGAAATGATGTAAAGGGGACAGTGAATATAGTCTCACCTGTGCCCTCTTGTCCTCCTCCTCTCTCTCCTCCTGGATGGGGCTGCTGATGCTTTTCCGGCGCTTGATTTTCACTGGGGTCTCCACATCCTGCGGCCGCCCTGCTCTCTTCAGCATCGGCCGGTTCAGCTTCTCAGGCATGGAGGGAGACCTAAACAGCCCCTTCCTGGGCCTGTGTTTGGGAGCCTGGATCTGCAGGACAGCAGAGAGCACAAATCAGCGTTACAAGCTGGCAAAGCAGAACCGCTAAACTATTTTATTCAATTTACCATAATTGAGTTGAGTTGTGCTGCTATAATAATGCTAGGTCTTACTATTATTGCTGCATTTCTATAAAAAAATTTAAATAGTTTGCAAGTCTGAGATGGACACTTTGGTTCAACAACAAAAACTGTACTCACAGAGAAATCCATCTCCTGGCTCATTAGGGGATCAGACAACAGCAGTGCCATACTGGAAGATATGTTTGCGTTCCTGTAATTCTATAGAGTGCAGGAAAAAAAACAATGTAAAAACAATCAATCAGGTTCAACAACCTAACCTGCACTTTCCATCTGTGACTAAACAGAATCCCAGTCTTGATGGGCAAAAAAAAATTTAAAAGAACAATCAGCAAAATGTTGTGTTGAACAAATGTGTATACTGTGTAAAACGTGTTTTAAATTGTGTATATTTTCCACAATGTTGAAACAGCTCAAAAGAAAGAATATTCAGGTAGACACACAGTGCTCAAACCCTCCTAGCCGCAAAGCACACCTAATCCTGCAATACCTCTAATTGTGCAGCAAAAGACTTAACAGGAGCATAGCAATACCTCTGGCTCATCCCCATTGATAATCTCCATGAATCCATCGTGCTCTTCAAAACCCCCAAGAGTTATGGGACTGCATGGCACGTTCATCTCACACTCCTCCACATAGACATCCGGCTGCAATACAGTCAAATATGGACAGTACCACCAGATCAAGACAACTGAATCAGAAACAAAACACTAGCGAGGCTGCTCGGAACGTACAGCTGTCGGGCTACACTATTAAACACAAGGCAACTTCTTCTGTCTGCTGTTGATGTTAGACTTACTATGAGCAAGCCGTTGTGAAATTCAGGTTTCTCCAAATCTCTGTTTTGAAGATCAAGAGCATGGGGAGCAGCTCTGTTGAGCTTTTTGAACCAGCCAGGAACCTGTGAAATAACATGAAATAAAAACAAATCATGATGCGTGCCAAACTTCTTACACTGTATCAACACAGATAAGAAGCCATAAAGTAATCGTATACATGTCCACACTGCCCTCTAGTGGATGTTTTAATAAATCACAGCAAATACAGTACAGTGAATAAAACTTGCTAAAACTTACATTTTCTTTGTTATTAAACATCGGGCTGCTGTCCATAACGCCCAGCTGCATGCCTTTGGAATTGTCATTACGTTTTGGACTGCTACATAGTAAATTGGGCTTAAAAGAAAAAGAAAAAAGTTAAAACATACAGCTTTAACACTTACAGTTCCCATATTCAGTTGCATTAGCTACTCTTTCAATTTCTAAATCTGGCAAGTAGACACTGTGACACAAAGGGAGTCTGCAGCCAAGCTAAAGATGCTACTCTTGGATCTCTAGGGTTTCAGTAGATGACTCTCTGAATAAAATACATGCTTACCAGTATACACTTGAACCGTTTGATGTGAGGTTTCCTGAAAATAAAAAATACAATGCATGATACACAGTGTGACTACCCAGTTATGGGCAGCAAGGAGAAACGGAAAGGATCAGCAGTCTGGAATTCATCATTAAGATGTCTAGAGGAGAGATTAGCAATTTGTAGAAATAAATTAACCTCTATAGTTTACGAAAGTAGAACCTGCAATACTGAAACACATGCTTTAATGTAAATGTCAGAATACAATTTAAAAAAGCGTTTACAGTGATCAAAACCATTATCATGATACTCACTTGCTTCTAACCGAGTCTGCTTCTGGAGTGACCTTTTGATGTCTGTGGGAGGAGGGGGAAAAAAGCATCGCTTTTTCAGAAGACAGGATGTGACATTCAACAAGCATAGGCTGAAGTTAAACTGAAAATTCTTCTTTGAAATGTGGATCAGGTGACTCGAGCATTTGTTTTGGAATGTATTAATAAAACATTGGCACAGAACTGTAAGTGTTAAATGCTGCACAATTTACACAAAGTGTGAATGGCGTTGTCATTTTTTTTTTTAATACAGCATTAGAAAACTCCACTTCCTTAACATTCTCGCTGTTCCTGCCTCTTACATACACTACTATGATAGTACCCGTACCATTATTTTTAGTGTTTTAATAAGCAACTGGGGAATGAAAGAAAAGCCTTAAATATCCAGCGTCCCATCTGAAAGCCATATTACAGAAAAAAAAATCCTTAAATCACTGTTAAAACAATATAATAGAATTACACAGTGCAACCCCCCCCCTGCCGCCCTCTGATTAATGGCCATGATATCATCATTACAATTGTGTTTTGAAACTAAAAATGGCTGGAGGCAGGAACAGTTAGTCGGGGGAATGTGAGAAACACCAAAGAGTTCTGTTGGAACATGGAATGTAAGAAACACCAAAGAATTCTGTTGGAACATGGAATGTGAGAAACACCAAAGAGTTCTGTTGGAACATGGAATGTAAGAAACACCAAAGAGTTCTGTTGGAACATGGAATGTAAGAAACACCAAAGAGTTCTGTTAGAACATGGAATGTAAGAAACACCAAAGAGTTCTGTTGGAACATGGAATGTAAGAAACACCAAAGAGTTCTGTTGGAACATGGAATGTAAGACGAGCCTAGACTCCCAAATTGGAAGAGCAGAAGCTGTCAGACTGATGGCCCAAGAAGGAAGTTATGCTTAACATGATTTTTAATTGTCTCAACCTCTGTACAGGGGACTCCAAATGACAAGGGGAGACCGGATGATCTGCAAAGAAATTAAAAAGATAGATTAGGCTTGTAAAGGGCGTTTCTGTGAAGACAAACCAGGCATCCCTGGAACGCAAGAGAACTGGCACCTCTGATTCAATGGTTTGTAAATATCATGCAGTGTTTATATAAGCCTGCGCATACAAAGTCACTATGTCAGCAGCTTTGTAGCATTGCTGGCACAAACAGTTTTTTTTTTCTACTTATGATCAAACTTGAACTGCCAAAAAAAAAAAAATGTGTGAAAAGTATGAAACAAATCTCAAAGCATTAAGTCTTTGGAAACAGAAAATAACTCCAACATGATTCTCGGGTTCCTATCAAAAGGCATCACACACCTGAGTCTCTTGTATCTGGTGATGCTGTTAGAGGCTTACCACGGTTTCCTCATTGCTACTCAGATTGGAGAGATCCAGGCAGCGCTTTGGAGTGTCACTGAAATCAAATCACAGCATCGACACGTTCATAACAGGAATTTGCGGTTTGCTGTGGTGGAGCCTGAGAATATTGCCCTAGTGGCTTCTTATGCAAAAGAGCACCCATCTTCACGCAGTCCCACATTCCACCAGCACCCCTGTAAGTAACTTCGTGAGTTTACAGTGATCCTTACCCTCCTGCGAATGCACTGAGGTTGCTGAAGTTGTTAGCCAGGTCAGTGATGGGAGACAGCGTCTTCTCTGGAGAGGACACAAGCGAGTCCCGCTCCTGACCAGGTTCAGCAGCATCCTGCAGCGGATCAAAGCTCAGGCTGGAGCCTGGGCCACTGGATGGGTTCTCAGCCATTACTGGAAAACAGACACAAACGAATGGATACGATAAGTGAGTACATGACAGATTTCAGTGTGGATCATAAACGATGTCTACTGTCACTCACTTTGTGTGCAACATAAATATAACACCGTTTCACAGGACTCTGTAATAACACCCCAGTAACAATGTCCCAATGAAGCCATGTACATATCCACATATCCCATTTTATAATTGCTAATGCACCATTTAAAATGGAATTGAATCTGAAATTCACTTTGTCAAGCTTACAGAGCAGCCGGGGCTCTAATAAACAAAACCTACAAAGACTCAGGGTTTAGAAAGTTGTAGTATTGTAGGATACTGTTTTGGTAGAAGTTTCAGACACTTAGCCCAAAACGTGTTTAGCTTTATTAGCTACTGTTACAAATCCATTCTTTTTTAACAATCCAAACTAATTACTAGCAGATCATTAAAAAAAAAAAAAAACAACAACAACGCTACATAGTTAGAAATAAGGAAAAGATGCATCATAAATAACATGTTGCTCAAGTCAGCACTTACCTTATGTTTTGCTTTTCCCGGACAGGAGTTGCTTCTGGTACTGTTCTGTGAAGGACACCGTACCCTCCCCGCTAATTAAAATAAACTCGCAACAGTGAACTAACTAACTTTAAAATGAGTAACTAGCAAACTGGAACATATCCTGTGATCAAGATAAAAACAAAACCCGTGAAGACACCGTCGTGAGCGGTTTGATGTCGTGATAGTTTACATCTAACTTTTAGCTCGAGTGTGTGAATAACACAATTTGTGATAAAAAATATATATATATATCAAATTACACCGACTTCCTGTTCCCTTTTACAAAAGTAGCCTTCTTCTATTCGGATTAAACTGGTGCCCTGCAAACCTGCCTGCCTCTCTGAGCATGCTATTGTTTTCAATATAAAATAATTTATCTAAAACGTTTTTTCTCTCGTTATACCAATAAGCAATTTATTACATTCTGTATTGTTGCTATTGACAATAATATTGTTTAGTTCTACGACGCTGAATTCAAAAGTAAATAACACTGCATTAGCCAAGAGACACACAATGCCTGTTTTAATTTTGAAAAATGTAATAAATACCTGCATGTCTTACTTTATTAAACTACAAACCCGGTTTGTGTTTGCTTGCATTTGCCATTTGTTTTCCAGTGTAGCGAAATAATGCCCTCGCTCCCGCAGATTTTTGACACACGATAAATTCTGTACATTAAAACGTGCAGCTGATTTTATTTTCCTCCAATCGTGATCTTTCTTCTCGATCGAGAAATATTAACGTTTTTGTACTCCAGTAAAAACTAAATTTTGTTTATCATATGCAGAAACTTACAGAGCCTTCCCCTTCTAACTTGCCCTTTAAAAAAATAAGGATTTTAAATTTTTCGCACAAAGCTTAGCCAATAAGAGCAAACCCCACCGTAGCGTAGCAACTACGAAACGCGTTTTGAGACGTACAAAGAAATTAAGCTTGCCAATTCGTTACTTTGTACGCCCATCAAAATACTTGCCACAGAAGGCGTTGCTTTATTTAGGGGCGTGGTAAGTAGAACTAATACAGAAATTACTGGATGACCTTCTTGTCAGTCAAATCTGCCCTGGGACAGCTATAGTGGTCCATGCCCTTTGTTTGAATAATTCCAGAAGCCCCCTCCCTCGACACACCTGTTGCAGATCTGCAAACCTCTTCATCTTAATTTTAAACCCCACGCCCTCTTTGATAAACTGGCGGGTGATTTAAACGTGATTCAAGTCTCCTTTGAATTTCTGTTATTACAAAAATCCTGACTACAGAACATGTTTGAATCGGAATGCAAATCAATGCAAAATCTACTGGAACACAGGTTTTATTATTTGTATTTTATACATCAAAACATGCATATTTTAACTTTTATATTTAGATAGATATTCTTCATTAGTCTTATATTTATTGTATGTTTCCATTTCAATGCACTATTGTCGATCTGGATAAATAATTGTGGCCCTTAGATTAGATTATTTGGTTTTAGTTTGCACTAATTCTGTGCATCTTTAATGTTTTGGACCTATGTTATGCAACGTAGGGTAAAAAAAATGCTTTTACATGTAACACTTTGTGAGTGCACGTTATCTTTATTATCTGAGTATGGTTAATTATATTGTTTTAATTATTACTTTGTCTTATTTAGATATACATATTATTGGATGACCCAAGCAACCTCGTGCCCTATTCACACTACTTATTATTATTATTATTATTATTATTATTATTATTATTATTATGATGATGGGCGGTCATCACACAGGCAGGTGTTGTCGTTCACGTCATTCCCCTGCGTCTTGTATTATTCAGGGAGTATGAATGGGTTATAATCTGGTATTTGATTTAACTATAATGTTTAATTTTAAGATCGTCGCATTTCACAACCTGGTCAATTGAATTCAATTTGAGCTGTTATTAGTGGTGTAGCCTAATCTTTGCATTTCAAACCGATGTCTTGTTGTATATCTGCTTACATCGCTCATAACTGGGGTTTAAATTGAAGGTATTGCTGATTCCTTAATGGCAAAACGATTTGTTAAAATTAAAAACGCTTGTGCAGCTTTAAATTGTCCCAGTAACAGACTGATCTTAAATATTGAGTACTTTTCCTAAGGATACGTTATTTAAATAACTGCTTAGCTGCCACAAATTCCAGTAAGATATACACCACAGCTAGGAGAAATGATTCAGTGCGCTGCCGCAGATGTTTAAGTCTGAGGACATTCGTGGTAGCTGGCAGTTCTACAACTACTACATACTGCATACAAATTGACGCACCTTTTAAATTCCTGTACCTAGTCTGCCCCGTTCTTTTCAGACCATGGTCAGTACCCACGCAGTTACACTCCCGGACAGAAAGCTGGAGGTGTGCGATGGTCTGTTTGGGGCTTCTTTCCCAGAACCTTGGCTGCTCCCGGGCTGCAACAGTGCTTACAATAGCCTTGTGAGGTAAGTTTTTTTTTTTTTCTGACTGTCTCAAATTAATATATTGTCATGTTGTCAAAACGTTTAGCTCCACATTGTTATGTAGTACTGCTATTAACAGGCCTTTGTCATTAAGCATTTTTCTTGCCCTGTGTAAGTAATATAATACAAATTGCTGAATTTTCTTCAAAGGAGCCTTGTGAGGTAAGTTTTTTTTTTTTTTCTGACTGTCTCAAATTAATATATTGTCATGTTGTCAAAACGTTTAGCTCCACATTGTTATGTAGTACTGCTATTAACAGGCCTTTGTCATTAAGCATTTTCTTGCCCTGTGTAAGTAATATAATACAAATTGCTGAATTTTCTTCAAAAGGTATTTTAAAGAATTTGCAGGAATCTCTTTCATATGGCACTGTCTGTTCCAAGGACAGTCCCAAATATTTCCTCATAAGCTACCGTCTGATCATTTCCTTACAAGGTTGATGTGGGGGTTGGTATCACATAGTAGTCTGTCTGTCTGTCTGCAGGAACCCATCATCTGGCACTATCCTCCCGCAGCTTGGCTCAGACTGTTCTGGAGTGACCGAGGAATCAATACTATCTTCTCCAAATACCCCTGAACCAAAAAGGTTAAACCCTCCTTGTTGTTTTGTGTGCTCCTGCATGTGTTTCAACGCTTCGTACTCTGCCTTGAGATTCCATTAGCTTCTGTATGTCTTGGCAGGTCTTCAATCCTGGAGCGCTGTATATTCAAGCTGTCGACGGTCAGCGTTGGAGTGGGGACAGACGATCTGGATGGCAGGGGGTCAGAAACAATCCGTCTAAGATTTAATTTGTATGCGCTTGTACAGTGTCTCAAGACAGGAATTCCCAATGCATTTCAATGAAGTACTGGCGTCCATCTAATCCATGTTGGGTCATTCCTATTTTTCTGTATATCCTATATTCGCTATGTAGGCCTCAAATGTGTAGCTTTGAAAGAAACGAATGTTAATAACCAAGTGTGTTCATGCTATCTTTATTTTTTAAAACTGACTTTAGACTATTGTGTACACTGTTGGCAACAGCATTTTTCCTTTGACTTTTAAAATGAGTTTGCATTGCATCTGTTGGCTAGTTCACATCCCAGTTGCCTGCACCTAATTATATATATTTTTTAAAATAAAAATATATATCTTATCCAAAACCTTTATCTTCCAGGACCCATGATGGCAGGACGTCCCGGAAACCCCTTGATCTGTCAAAATGTGAGGGCGATGAGGCAGTTCAGAACCGACGACAGAAACAGATTGACTATGGCAAAAACACCATCGGCTACCAGAAGTATATACAAGAGGTCCCAAAGTACATATTTCCACCTGTAGCAACTTGTTACTTACTACTGCCAGTCTAAAATAAGATTTGATATTGTTACAGAAGGAAATGGGTTTAATGAAGTCATTCAGATGAATGCTGCCCCAATCACCTGAATTGCATTGGACCCCTATTTAAATTCATGCCACCGTTGCTCACATTTTGGCTGCATCCTGTACAGTATAGCTGTTGAATGACATGAGGGTATTGCAGATTGGTGAACAATGGTGTAATGTGGATTGTTTGTGCAGGAAGATGAGAATCCCAAATGTACACCAGCGGACGTAAACAAATACAAGAAGTACAGCCGCTCGTGGGACATGCAGATCCGACTCTGGCGAAGAACCCTGCATACCTGGGACCCCCTGGAGAGAACCTGGAGCCCGTGAGACCGGCTGTAGGTACTAGGGAGGAGATTTATGAATGAGACTCTGCACTAGCTCCATAAGGAATAGTTTCCAATACTGCTCACTTGTCCCTTTTAAACTACTGCTACTGATGCGTATCACCTCTGCTCTGTGTTGCTTCTTGGCACTGGACTGCCAGCTGTGTCGAATGGATGGAGGTGATATGTTAGGTGACTAACACCTTTCTTGTAGCAATATGCTGCTGAGTCGTTTTCATAGGCACGTTATTGTGCTTTCAGGAAAACTGAGTGTTAGCCATGGTTTGGCTATAGTTTTTCTTTTTTAATAGACGTGTGTTCTGTTGCACAGACAACATCTTTTGGACCAGATGAGTGCTGAAACTTATGAAAACTTCAACAGCTGTGCTGACCATCACAACTTGTTTGGACCTGTGGAGAGGGATTCCTTTCTATCACAGGTAGGCTCAGTACTCCATTTAGACATTTTAACTGAGGCTCATGGTAACAATCAGTAACCTGTTTCACTGTCCTATTACTGTGCTGGCATGCATGCAAACCCAATCTAGCGGGTCTCCTTTTAAAGTAATCAAATCCATCTCCTACTCTGTACTTGCTTGGAGGAAGAGAAGTGTGTATTTGTTTTCTTTTGCTATGTATATTTATTATTTAGACAGGCAATGGGACAGGGTTGTTCTCTTGAATGCATTGGGGTTTCCATAAACACAGATGTCAACTTGGGCTCAAAGTAAAGATTGATTCAGAATTCTTAGTTCGGTTCTCGCTGAACATTCTCGACAGTGTGCTCCATCCAGAATGTTTCACTAACCATGCAGAGATTTGAATGTAGAGGAAAGCTCTCCTTTCAGTGTGCCTGCTTAATGGTGTTGCAGCACCCCTCTTTATGACAGCTGATTTTAAATCTGTTTCTGGTCTTAATCTTCTCTCCTACCTTCTGACACAGAAGATTTATTGGTATTTTAATGGTTTCCATGAAACAGTTTTTATGTGTGGAATGTTTGCATGCAATTGAGCAAACTCCATCTTGAAGAAAATATAAGTGAGAGGTGGGCCTCTACACCCCCGCTGCTGAGCGATGTTCTAGCAGGTGAGGATTCTTCTAATGCCCTTGAAACGACAAAAGGTTTAATAGAAAAGTTGGGCAACAATTTCTTAAATGTGTGTGTGGTGTGTCAACCCCCTCCCCTTCCAGGTCCCTGGATTTCAAACTCAAGGCCCCTCCTATGCTTTTGACAACCGACTCCCTCCGGATGATCTCATCATGGGTTGGATTCGATCTCTCATGGAAGTGAATCACGACAATAATCCACTAGGGGGTCGCCAACCACATCTTTCATTCACGAGGGATTGAAATGAGACTTCCACTGTGCAGTCATTGTTTTTGGATATTCCAGGTAATGAGAGCGTGATCGGACAAACCTGAGGTCACAAGTCCTGATAAATCCATGCATGGATACAGCTGGCAAGTTAGAGGGTGGTTTGATCTAGCTAGCTCTTCTACAGGCAGCACAATCGCGGTTATGCGTTCTTAACGGACCATAGCAGCCCCTACGTGGTGTACGATTATAAAATGTGTGCAGATTTATCTTCATCAGTTTTGTAAAAACAAAAATAATAAACCTGTTAAATTGTTATACATTGTATTTGTGTTCTCTACTACAAAGTGTCTTGCTTGTCGTTTTGATTTATCTAAACTAAAAGATGGCTAGAAGTTCCTATAGAAATAAGACTCGTTGAATAGCAGTTCCATCCATTTCTGGTTTTGCTACTGAGTTTAAGACCGACCTGAGCTTGTAGCCTCTACACTGGGGCTAATCAAGCACATATTAAAACCAGGAATGAGAGAAACTGCTGTGCTTCCCTGGGTCAACATTATTATGGAAATGACTGTCCTGAAGGTTTTCTTCCATCACTTTGTGAAGGCAGTGTCCTCCAGGGCCAACTCTATTTTGAGCTATCAAAGGCTTCTTTGAATATGAAGTGACTATCAAGGCTTATTTATCCACTGCTTTGTTAAACTCCAGGCACTCTCTACTGGTTTCCTGAATGATCCCAGTGTTGTCTTCTGTCAATGCTACTTACTAAAGAAACGTGGTAATAAAATTAGACTGACAAGAAGTCTTTGCCTGTGTCTTTTTGTATAATTTTTTATATATAATAACGTTTCTCTTCCGTACTACAGATCTATCTTCTTGATTTGTGCTCACCCCAGGCACGCCTACTTCCTGGAAATGGCATTAGCATTCTCCAACGTAGAAAGAAATGTTCCAGTAGATTGTTTTCATATAATTTTCCCCAAATCTAAGTGAAACTCTGTGTCTATTGAGATTTTGTAATTCTGTGAACCACTAGATGTCTCTGTTTTGTAAAGAGAGCTGTTCAGCGACATCTGGAGTTATAGCAAGACTAAGGGCTTTCTATAAACTGTGAGAAGCACAGCTATGTTTTTGTAGACTGGGAAGGAGGAGAGGGATGGGGAATATAGCTGTGCAGGGGTCTTCTTTCTCCCTGTTGGAGATCCACAGATGTTTCAAATCATCATCTAAAAGAAATTAGAAAAGCAGTTTGATTTAGTAGCAGCAGTTTGATTTCAGAGCTGCCTGTTCTTATCAAGTGTACCACTTTTAAAATAGTTGAGTATCTTAGCAACTTGACCTTTTTATAGATTTGGTTTATTTGTCTGTTTTGCAAAGTTTAGTGCTTTGGTGCACAAAAGGTTTGATGTCTAAAACAGACTACTTCATACCGATTGCTTGGGTTTCCTGGCTGAAGCCTTTAAGCATGTGGTATGTGCCTGTCCTTGGATTACTGGCCTGATCCCTTTTATTATATACCTTTTAAAACTCTGCTTTGGAGATCATCTGTGTGTAGTTACTTATGTGTTTTGTGTTCTGTTTAAATTTAAAAATAAATGGATCTAGCTGGACCCTGATTTTAGCAGTTCTATCTGGATAACCTAAGGTAACAACAAATAGTCTAACATTTTAATCAGTGTTTGTGAAATGGATCTTTATCACCATTGTTGTTCCTAACTTCAGTACACTGATGATGGCACTTAACAAAACTTTTGTTTACTTGACTTGGTTTCTTAAGTTTTCCCTTGATTTGTGTGTTTTAAGTTATTGCTGAACATCATAAATTACCAACTACATCTTAAACCTAATTCCCAGGCACTTCCTGACCTATTTTGGTTATCAGATTTTTGTTTTTTAAATGTATATCTAGGAAAGCACCCAGTCCCTTTTTTTAAGAGGTGGTTCTTCATGCATGCTTGTTTAAGCTGTCGATTTCTAGTGGTCTTGTTTGGGTTCTACGTTGTATGTCAAGGTATAGCCTAGAGTCAGTCTGGAGGGACCAATCCATTGATGGGTCCATATAAAGCTTTTATTGTCAAGCACTGTCCCTATTCTTAAGCCTAATACTCTTTCAAAGAGCAAGTCAGAATGTGTGTGTGTTTTGTTTCCTTCTCAATTTCCTTTTTATTTAATTTTTTTTGTTTTTATTCTAAAGTAATAGTAGTCCCTATACCTTTTTATCGTTTTCTTGTTTTTCTTTCAGCAATATTGGTAATGTCACGTACAGGAAATGTACTTGCAATCATCTGTTTCGCAATTTATTGTAGATTATACTTTTTTTTTTTTTCTCAAAACATGGTTATTAAATGTTATGACTATCTTGTGAGCATTGCGATGTGGAAGGAAAACCAAGAGCCTTCACAGATTGGAATTTATCTTTGTTGTAGCTTGGTTTAATGGGTTAACTAACTTACCACCCCTTGTCCATGACCTCATTAATTAAACCCACATATATTGGTTTTAGGCACTATTGCAACTTCTAAACCCACAAAGCTCTCCTGTACCTGTTGAACAAGTCACCCACACAGTACAAAAACAGGGATGTGTTTTGAGAGGCTGCAATATGAAATGGTCCTTGTGGGCCTGAGTGTGCTTGCAGACCAGTGTAACCATGTGGCCCAAAGGGAACAAAGCACTGTAAACTGGCAATGACAAAGCAACATGCATAATAAAACTAGAATAATAAAAAAAGGATTTCTAGTGAAGTACTGCAGTTTTTATTATAGTGTGTGTTTTCTTTTAGGTTGTGGGAAAGCCATTTTGGGAACAAGTTTTACTGCCATTTGATATCTTCCCCAGTTAATCGGTGCTTGACAGGTTTTCAGCTGGCAAGGGCACCCACTGATGGTTGTCTGGAATATGTTGCTTTAAACGGCTTGTGTTTATGTAAATATTCAACAACCTTCCCCACCACACCACAAAACTGCCCTGTGTAAAGGCATCTTACTTGTGGTATAGTCTGCCTGGCTATTTCTTTAACTTTCTTTTTTTTTTTTTTTTTTTTACCTTTTTGTAAACAATCGATATTATTGTAAGATCCTTGCCACTTCCCCGTTCTGCCCCCGCCTCATGCCTCTTCCAGCTGCTGAACTGTATCCCTTTAATTGTTCCACGGCTCCTGGCTATGGAGTTAACCCTTGTGTTGCCGGTCTGAGCTTCTGGAAAGAGTGTAGCCTTGACTGAATTGGGCAGAATGATTTCACAGTTCGAATTTCAGGAGACAGAGCTTCAAAGCAAGAGGGGAGGGAGAGGAAGAGCCTGCATTTTCTTATCAAAAGGGTTCCTAAAAGACTTCTGCCGGGGCCTGGAAACACAGTTTTGCTGGGCACACCAGGGGCATAACCAAATGCCTGACACAGTTTAAAATAGTTACATGAGTGAGGGATGTGTGTAGCACTGGGGTGACAGTTCAAAAGAGGACACTTCTACAGGTCACAATGCAAAACAATCCTCTAATACAAACCCTGCTATCCCTTGTTAACCTGTGTTTACCATATCCCCAGTTCCTGCTGTAACACGTTATCTTTTAATGACATTGTTATTGAAGGCACAGTGAAAAATATATACAGTTGTGCAAAGCACTTCAAATATGTGTCTTTGTTTTATTGTTTTTCAAACCATCAAGTCTCCTTATTGCGTAAAGGAAGGATTCTGCTCGCACACCCATGCTGCACATATTTTGTAAGATACCTTGCTCTTCTGCCCAGAAATGTGATGTCACTTCCTGTATTCTATGTCTGTTTAAGTGAGGATCTGTGACTCATGAACCGCAATAATTTTTGTATACATTTTAAGATACATTGTAGAACTTGCAGCAATTGTTTAATCTTGTGTTTAGTGACCCAGAGACTGACAAAGACACAACTTTTATTTTTTTCTAAATATTTTAACTCCATAAAAGACATACCACGTAGTTCGCCTATCACTCTATAGTTAAGTTTTTAAATGTATTTACCAAATGGCATAGACTTTTTATTTTTAAACTGCATCATCAGGAAATGATCTATTAAGACCAAAGCCACTTTAGCAAGGAGCCCTAGCTGCTTATTGTGTGTGTTAGTTTGGGGGTGGGGACAGGTCTGCAAGCAACTAAGGAGCCCTTGGAACAAAACATTATCAGGGTCGCAGTCACAAGCATCTCTGAAATTGTTGCAGGCACCGTTTAACTTGCATTCTAATCATGTACCGATATCCCAGCCAATAAACACATACAGGCCAATGTTCTGTGTGTGTGTGTGGTTTTTTTTTTTTCTCCTTTTGGTTTGTCTGCAACACGTTTCCAGTGTCTTATTTTAGACTTTGGGAACTAAGTAAATTCTCTGGACAATACAAAAAAAAAAAAAGATACTTGTCTCTTGTAAGTAAACACATACATATGGTTTAAAAAGCATGTTTGTTGAGATCCTCAGATGACCTCATTTGCTAAGGAATTCTAACGGGAGAGGCCTACGTTCCTTGGTTTGCTCAACTTTACAATACTGTTAAAAATGTATTCGCGTATCTAGACACACTTCTATATTGAGCTGTCTCCTACGATTTTGTATGTGTCACTACATATTACACAGCTCTCCCTTTTGGTAGTACTTAAAACAGTTTCCTGCAGTTCTCCTTAATTGTTCTCCCTTCCCCTTACCACTCAGCTGGTGTTGGAGGGGATTATATTCAAGACATCTTTTGCTTTCAGATACAATATACAGCAGGTGAAGATCTACTGCTGGCTGGCAGTGCAGTAAGCGACTCTTCATTAAAACAGCCTTCCTGTAGTTTATTAGCTTGTGCACCCTTATTAATATTGAATTGTAATTGCTGCACTCTGCCGGGCTTTTAGAACATAAGAAAAGTTACGGTGAGGCCCTTCGGCCCGTCGATTTGCTCTTCGGTTCCTCGTGTCTGGTTGATCCCAGAACTTTGTCTGTATATACACTTAAACATGTATATGTTTAAGTGTAAGAATGAATTGACAGAATTTATTCATTTCCTCTTTTGGTTTAACAGTCTTAATAAAAAGCAACAATTATATTGCCTTTGGTTTAGTCACATTATTTTATGACTACATGTCTATGATACACTTTATATTGCATATGTGTCTTGACAGGGCTGCTTATTGTACCCCATAGAGTTCACGTAAATAGTTAAATGTGACAGAAGATTTTATTGTAATATATTATCAGTACACATGATTTATATGACTTATTCACGTATATTTATTCTTTCATCTGTACTGTATAAGAAATGTAAAATAAACTTCACGACCCATATAGTTAAAAAAAAAAAAAACTATCTTGAAGGGCGCGTCCAATCATTTACCTCTCGGGGGTGACTTTGTGAGGGATAAAAAAAACATTTTGTTAATATTTTCGCTAATTTTCCAACACAACCACATACTTTGAATAAAAAATATATCAAAACCTTTACGATCATAACAATAACAGGTTTATTAGTTGTTTATCCCATTTTTATTTTTCTCGACCACCCCCGTTCTTTTCACAAATACAAATCGACCTTCTTGAACAAAAACAGATCTCAGACATTTTGGGTAAGACCAAAATGTTTATTTTAAACAAAATAAAATTAAAAAAAGGAAATAAACTTAATTCACTTTTCGGTTTTCCAGTTATAAAGCAATAATTTTGTTATTACGACGTCTCGTGTTTTTTTGTTTTTGTTTTTTTCAAATTACTTTATTTTGTTTTCAGTCTGGTGCCCCTCCCACGGTGTTGGTATCTCCTAGTAGCTATTTAAACCACTTGCAGGGCCTGTCCTTGCTCCGTGGTGCTCAGGGTAACTAAGGAGAAACATCGGGCAGGTAATTGATAATACAGGTGATGTTGAACATAGTAATTGTGGACTATAAATAGGCGCAACTTTTAAGAGTGAACTATTAAATTGATTAATATTAACTATTTAATATAATTTAAAATGAGAAATTGAAGATAATATTTATTCAGACAAATACATACCGCACCATGCAAAACATGGATTATATTTTTGCATTTACTAATAAAATGTCAGCTCTTTAAACATTTTTTTTAGGTCACTTTAATTTATAGTAGCAGATTATGATGATTTACTGTAATACGTTATCTTTCATTACGTTTGTCATAGTGTGTTTACAAATAGCACAGTTGTTATCGGTATACCTATGTAAATATTCGGTATGTTTAAAACAAACAAAAAAAAAAAAAACATTGACAGGCATTTGTATTGATTTTGCTGGATATGATTTTGTAATGTTACACTGCAGAATTTGAAAAGTAGATGGTACCTTTTTCGTTTAACAAGAACAGCATGAAAAGTGCATAGGGAGCTTGCCTGCCTGCCGAGTGGTTTCTAAGGTAACCGGTGAGTGAACAGACCAGTCCTACGTTTATGCTGTCCGGTATAATTCAACACACCCAAGACCGTCGCGCGCACACACATGGTCTTGTTCTGCAGATTAGTATCGAATCCAACTTTAGTAAGTGTTTGGTGTTTAAAAATAATAATAATAATAATAAATAGTATCCGATTTTATTTTGGGGACATTAAGTAACCATTCGTTTTTCATTAAAGCATAGAGGCAACGAGAGGTTATTTTGCCTCACAAATTCAGTGTTATTTGGGTAATCCCGCAGGAAATAGATATAAATCCCTGAACTATAGCAGCATTTAGGGAATGCTAAAATTTGCATTGATCCTGAATACTTGAAGATGGCCTCGTGGCAGTAAAAACACATTAAACAGATACTGCAAATATCTTGCATGTTTAGTCCTTGTTTTTATTAAAAACAATTGGCTTTTAATATTATCCCCCTATCAAGGTTTCTTTTGTTTAGCTTTGCATACATTATAACGATACTGTATGGATCCACTACACTGCATTTACAGTACACACTTCAGACCACCTGTTCCCATTCTTAAATAGAAAAACTGAGAGAACACTGCATTGCCATGTGTTAGGGTTATCAAAGTTCGCACACATAATAGTCAAGTTTATAAGGTTTATGTAGAGTATGTGGCCACTTTGTTTTGTAAATAGAATAATCCGGTGAATGTAAAGGTTGTAACTGGTTTGTCTCGTTGAATTTATAATACAATACAAAGATAACTCTCAGATTATGTCCTTATGAAGCGTAGATCTGCTCAGTTTTGTTTAAACCTTGGATTTTTGTAAAAGCACATACTTTTATGTTGTGACCTAGAAACTGAATATATATATATATATATATATATATATATATATATATATATATATATATATATATATATATATATATATATATATATATTTTAAATGATAAAAGAAATGGTATCTTTTGGAATTTATCTGAAAATACCAGTTCCGTTCCAGCTGTTGCTGGCCAATTGGATTTCTTTGATTCCTTCAGATCAAGCTGTAGAACAATGTTGTGTTTAATTTGAATAACTGCTGAATTGCCTCAAACCAGTAGTAAGTTATTTGCATAATTAAACATACTTTAATACATACAGAAAAACACGGAGATGCAAATTATTTTTGCATAGATTGCATAATCATTTATAAGGTGTTTCTGAATGTGTACTTGTAGTAAATAGTCATGGGTGTTTCTTAAGAACAAAACGTGGTGTGTTGGGGATTTTTTTGTGTTTGATACATCTGTCCAGTGTGGGGAAAATGTTCACAATGTAGCTATATAAAAATTAAAAAAAAGTATATAATATATTTTTTTAGTCTGGATACCAGAGGGAGGGTGCATCTGAGCACATTAGCCTGTCAGTCCAAGTGTCTGGTAGTCCTGAGCATTTCTAGAAATCTTACTTGTTTGGCTTCAGCATTAAAAGCAATATTTAGGTATATGCAATGTGAAGTACAGGACTCCGTCAGAGTACAGAGCAGGGACTGGGTTAATGTTTACACTACCAATGCATACTATATTTGTTCATGATCGTGCAAGCTTTTCAATAGAGGAAGCTCAGAACTGATTTCTAAGGGACAGAAAAAAAGTCATGGGAGGGGTAAAAGGGAAGTGTAACTTTTTCAAACCAGCAGCATTTGCCGTTCCTTGCCTTGTGACTCCTATAAATAATTACCTTAATGAAAACTAAAGGAAGCATGAGTACAGCTTGGTTTACCAAAGACTTAATTTTTTCAGAAGAGTCTGACATTGGCAGGATGCTTTTATTTTACTAGGTCAAATGTGCTTCTAAAAAGTACACACTTGCCTGGCCGTTTCGGAAATGTTTTATAATCTATTTTTTGTATCCGTATATTTATAACCTATGTAATATTAGTTTGGATTTTCCGTTAAAATTGTGCAAAAGCTTTGCAAATCCGTCCCAGGGTTTGTTGGAAAATGCAATACCAACAAGTATCCCACAAGTGTGTGAAGATTATATTTTACACCCAACACAGCCCAGGGAATCCATTTGCCTTCTCCCTGGCAGATTATCCCTGTCACACCATTTGGTTTCAAGTTTAGTCCACAGTACCACAGTGTCCAGAATACAGAAAAAAGGGTGTGGGGGAGAACATGTGCCTTTTTATAATCTTTTAAAATTATGCATGGATGCCATTCTGTAAATTCTTCCATTACAACTTGCTGGGGGTATGCGCATATTGAAACAGAATACAATAAATACAGCCATTGTGGTATTTTTATGTCCAGAGATAGCGGGAATGTAGTGACCAACAGTTAAAAAATCAACCCTGAATTGGCTTCAGTACACCATTTACTGTCCCCTTTTTTGAAGGTGCGCAACTCTCCTTTATGTTGGTCTGCAGACAGTCTTGCTTCCTGATATTCCTAACATACTGTAGGCATTTAGGCATAGTAAAGGAGATTTTGGTCAAGGCAGAATTATGATCTGAAAGTGCAGTGTATACGTCTCCTTTGCATGATCTGAAAATTATTATTTTATTTAATTGTTACTTGCCTTGCAGGCCTTTTCTGTACATATTAATCCTGTACTGTACAGAATAAGGATTCTTTGGCAGCCTCTTTTGATGAAGGCAACAGGATTTCAGTGCTTTGGGATATTCCTCAAATCTGACAGCTAGTTGTGTTTGTGCGAAGACTTCTCTCCTTGTAAAATAATATCCCTATTTAGCTGAAAAGAGTGGGTTGGCTCTGGGTTTTTTGTTTTGTTTTTTGTTTTGTTGAGCAGAAGGCTGTATTTTCCTGTATCTCCGCTGTACCAGCTGCTGAGATCGCCAGTGTTGCCTCACTGCACAGGAAGCAGCAGAGGTTTGTAATTTTAATAGCAATGGTGTCACGGCTCTCGCAGGAAATCAGAAACCCAGTGGTAATGTCATTCTGCTTGTCAGCACATATTGTGAAGTATTGCATCGTTCACTTCACAAAATGTATCTTTGTTATTTTACAGCTGTCGTTGTGGGGTTGATGTTCAAAGAGATTAATGTACTAGGCTTTTTTGCTTTCTTCCATGCAAACCTTGCACCCCTAAATGCACAACAACAACTTGAGCAATCTTGTTTTTGATAATCATAACTTTTTGTTCTGGTTCCCTTCCAGTCTGCTTCATGGCATAGCATGTATATTTTAATTGTATTTGGAACCAACGCTAGAGGCATTTATGGATTTCAATGACGTGGCAACTGTTTGTTTAAATGTTTTATTCATAATGTTGACGTTAAAATAATGGTATTTAAAAAGGTAGGTTGGTAGGTCCATTGGTAGGTCCATTTATGGCAACAATAATAATAATAAAAGGCTTGCAGCACAGGTGTTGCATAATGAAATAGAATTATGAATTGAATTCACTGTGTAGAGCCCATTGGCATGGCTAACATTTTGTTCTTCGTATGTGCAGGCTGTGATGATGGATTAAGCAGATGCTCTACAGCAGTCGCCACAATGAGTGCCTCCCAGTGAAAAGTGGGGCAGGCAGCCTGGCCGAGTGACGGGCCGTGCCAGTGTCAGGTGGCGGTGGGTGATACGGACGCTTTTTCCTACTGAGCTTGGCAGAGCCCAAGACAGTACCATGGTAACCCTCATCACCGAACAGCTGCAGAAGCAAAGTCTGGACGACCCCAAATGCAGGGCTTTTAATCTCAGCCTGGTAAGATGCAAGCTGACCAAAGTCTGTGAATCGGATTTAAAAGAAAAAAAAACACGCGTCTCTATAGGTACAGCATTGCTACAGTATGACGCAAGTAAATAGCAAATCATGGAAGGCAATGGCATTGTTACGTTAGAGCTACAATTTTAAATCATGACCCAAGTTAACTTTTAGTAAGTGCACGTTAACTTTATATACATTGCTATAAGTGTGCATTTTTTTCTAATGCTGCACAAAACCTCAGTTTGAGCGCTCACATTGAAGTCCGAGGATTGGCGTGCCACCCTTTCTGTATTACATACCCTGGCTCACTCACAAAATGTCACCTTGGCTGACTCCAAATTTTCCTCAATAACTTGTCTCAAGTGTTTGATTGGGGACAGCTCAGGACATATGGCTGGCCATGGGTATCAATGTTAAACTGTAACAACTGGAATAGTTTCTGCTTTATGCCATCACCAATATTCCTTGAACCCTAAAAAAAAGAGCCTAGTTTCTGACAACCAGTATTGGTCTATACTTGAGTCCGCATGATTCTGTCTAGTTGAGAGAGATCTTGGCATTCTTCTTCTGATCACCTCTGTTTGAACCAGCCTTCATGTTTTTCTTATTAGTCTTCATCTGACTCTGTTCAGATCAGAAAGAAAGCGGTGCCCACACTGACATGCAAAGTAACAATGTTAAGATTAGCCAAGCCCTAATACCATAATAAGTTTTCCCTTACATTCACCCTTTGGGCTAAAACTCTGTGTTCTATCCACTTACACGCTTTACAGATTACCAGTATGAGGCATTTGGCAGTAATGGTGACCGCATTATTGTTTGGTTCTAGACAGGTAACTTCTGAAAAGTTACATTGGTATGCATGTAACACACAGTTTTCTTCTTGTCTTTAGTCAGTGCCTGATCATTCCAGCACAGGAGTCTGCTGGAACCCATTTAAACCAGGTAGGGTTATTTCTGTTGCCTTACAATATGTGTGCGCCAGCTACACACGCCACAATTACAATGATGTGGCTGGAAAGCAAATCGGATAAGGTTTTTCTAGTAAATATTTACAGAATTTATGAGTAAACGCCCAAATTTACATAGAAAAACAAACCATTCTTGTGCAACACCAGGAGTGTAAATTTATACCAGTCTTTCTTCCGGGATTGAGGAAAAAGGAAGGTGGGGATGAAAGGGATTTAAGAGGAAAGTGTCTGGAGTCGGGGATACTGAATACTGACCTTTTCAAATTGGAACATGCACTCCTATAATGGCCACAACATGTTTCATGCTGTTTGCAGTTGTGTGCTCTATACAAGGTGTTCAGTATACTTGGATAGTAGATTTCTATACAGTATACTGTAGTGTTTTTATGGGGTAGTTGTGCATTATACACGGTGTTCATTATTTTTCAGCACACATGCCATTTTTGTGTTCAGGCTGCATTTAAAAACTTAATGCCTGATTTTGCTTGAGTGTATCCTATCCAAGTACTTACCAGGCCCAACCTTTGCTTATTTTATCTGGTGTTGCTTCAGTTTCAAAATGATAGACCACAGCAATACTGAGTAAATATGTCTTTTAATCACTGGACCAACACACACATTCTTCCTATTTTTCCAACACAAACAAATATGTTTTAATGTCTTTAGTTACCATATTCAGATGGCTTTCTTCACAGAAGTAGGACATTATAATGGGTTTATTCTGTTACATAGGGTCATTTGAGTGTCATTGTTTTGGGGGGAAAAAAAAAGAAAAATCCATAAATATAAAATGTAGGAAAGGTTACTGCAAGTATGATTCTGCCTCATGGTAGAATAACAGTGACATTGCATCAATGGAAGCACATCAACTTTAATATACTGTATTTCGGGGATCGTTATTAGACATTTATCTATAAGGATTGATTTTGCAAAATGTCTGAAACAAAAGCATTAAATGGCTAGACATCATTGTTGTCTGATGTCCGATTTTTCTGAGTTAATTTTGATATACTGGAGTTCAAAGAACACATGTTATTTCAGAGCTTGATTTAGCACACTAGTTGATACTGAACCTTATTGATGTGTACTCTCTGTTAAGTGTTGTGAAAGTTCAACTTCATGTATTGGTAGCTAAACAATAGCTTTTCCCAATAAAAGTTCAACAGGTGTTTGTTTTGTTAATTTAATACCAGTAGTGCAAACAAGATTTCCCATCCACAAGATACAATTCTAGTTTAAGTTGTAATTATTTTTAGTTTGTGATCTAAAAGAATGGGGGGGGGAGGGGGGATGATCAAACTTTCATCTGATATTCTTTTTACTTTTAAAGATGGTGCCGTTTGTCTAGGTAAATGTAGGTTGTTGTGGGTGTCGACAGTTGAGACAGGTGCTGCCTCTTTAGATTATCATTTCAATTAGGTTCTGTGGAAAGATCAGGTGTTGGATCAGGGTGGCTGCATAAACAATTGCACAACTCTTGTCAGGATGTTTTATACCAGTGCATGGTTAACCCTTGATGGCTGTAACTTTTTGTCACCAATGGTTTTTACCCAGGTTTACTCCCCAATTTGGAATGCCCAATTATTGTTTTTATCCCGGTTCACCGCTGCAACCCCCGACTGGGAAATGGCGGCTGAACCACCGTCCTCGAAATGTGTTCCTGCCAATCCATAATTATTTTGCACTGTGGATCCACAGCGAAGCCACCAGACCTATAGTGCCAGAGGACAACACAGATCTGAATGGCTCCACTGCAGACCTGCAGGTGCCCTATCAGCCACAGGGGTCGCTGGTAATCCATTAGCACTGGAACTTCGTGCAAGCAGCTAATTTAACAATGAAAAGTGGGCTTGATTTTATAGTGCCTGAATAGACCAGAAGCATGTTCAGAAATGGGAAGCAATGACCCAAGTTGTACTAAAGGGAGTTATATGTTATATGAGCTATAGTAACAAGACTGCAGCAAGTATATGAGGTTGTTTTGTGGTTTTTGTACTTATCTGTCATCAGGCGCGGGTAGATAATGCTGCAAACGAGGTGATGTGGCAGCAGCTCGGAGAAAAGTTTTATGTAATCGTTTCTTCTTTTTAGTTATGTTTAAGTGAAGGAGATGATGGAAGGGACTGTGGTTCTTGAAGTGGTGGATATTAACCCCATGTTTTGCAGTGCACACCTGACTAGGTGTTCAGTGAACGATCACAATTATTCAATTATACTGTATCTTAATTCAATCTCTTTTAAAATATGTATTTTTAGTGCAAAGCTATATTGTTCTATGATTGCTGGGAGTGTATTGATATTTCTTTAACATTTGATTCTTTTTGTTGAATGATCACATTCCAGGAGATTAGTAGCTGGTTATCTTGGAATAAACAATGTGATCTATAAAATACACACAATAAACACAAGGCAAATAACTAAAGGGTAACTTCGCATGCCTTGCTTATGAGCAAGGCCTTGTTTCAAAAAGAATGTTACCATTAAGAATTAATTGCTGGGGATATTAGTGTCTTGGAAAAGGTTCCAGGATTATAATTATAAAGTATTACATTATTAAACATATGTACATACAAATAGATTTGTGGGTTGCTGTTATTGCAGACAATAACAGCAACCCACCCATCCTCATTGGGGCTTTTTATGTAGAGCTAAGTAAATTAAGTACTATCTGTGATGCATGTCCCACCTGCTTCCTTGCAACAAAGCGATTGCTTTTTCAGTATTCTTTGCACACCTGTCTTAGTTGAGAGAATGCATTTTTGTGAATGATTCCTTTCCTTAGGCTATTTTATACAGCGAGTTGTTGCTGTTGGTTTTTTTTTCTTTTTTAAAAAAAAAAAACAAAAAAAAAACCACATGCACTTGTATAGAAAAGGGCTGTGTTCTAATATTCACAGTCAAGTTTCATTCTCGGTATCTACAAATTGATGATTGACAGCTTTAGGTTGCTGTTGGACAACTCATCTAGCAAATCACTTTTTATGTATTCCAGTGAATTTCTTGTTCACGTTTAAACACAATAGTTTTCCCAAGTCTTTGCAAATCTTGGCAATGCTGTAACATACTTGCATGTTCACAGTTTTCTTCATTATGCTGTGCCACAGAGGACGCTTTGACATCAGTCACTTCGTTTCCAAAATCAAATCAATATTTGGTGTGACCACCCTTTCCCTTCAAAACAGCATCAATTCTTCTAGGTACACTTGCACACGGTTTTTGAAGGAACTTCGGCAGGTAGGTTGGCCCAAACATCTTGGAGAACTAACCACAGTTCTTCTGTGGATTTAGGCAGCCTCAGTTGCTTCTCTCTCTTCATGTAATCCCAGACAGACTCGATGATGTTGAGATCAGGGCTCTGTGGGGCCATACCATCACTTCCAGGACTCCTTGTTCTTCTTTACGCTGAAGATAGTTCTTAATGACTTTCGCTGTATGTTTGGGGTCGTTGTCATGCTGCAGAATAAATTTGGGGCCAATCAGATGCCTCCCTGATGGTATTGCATGATGGATAAGTATCTGCCTGTACTTCTCAGCATTGAGGAGACCATTAATTCTGACCAAATCCCCAACTCCATTTGCAGAAATGCAGCCCCAAACTTGCAAGGAACCTCCACCATGCTTCACTGTTGCCTGCAGACACTCATTCGTGTACCGCTCTCCAGCCCGGCGAACAAACTGCCTTCTGCTACAGCCAAATATTTCAAATTTTGACATCAGTCCAGAGCACCTGCTGCCATTTTTCTGCACCCCAGTTCCTGTGTTTTCGTGCATAGTTGAGTCGCTTGGCCTTGTTTCCACGTCAGAGGTATGGCTTTTGGCCGCAAGTCTTCCATGAAGGCCATTTCTGACCAGACTTCTCGGACAGTAGATGGGTGTACCAGGGTCCCACTGTTTTCTGCCAATTCTGAGCTGATGGCACTGCTGGACATCTTCCGATTGCGAAGGGAAGTAAGCATGATGTGTCTTTCATCTGCTGCAGTAAGTTTCCTTGGCCGACCACTGCGTCTACGGTCCTCAACGTTGCCCGCTTTTTGTGCTTCTTCAAAGAGCTTGGACAGCACATCTGGAAACCCCTGTCTGCCTTGAAATTTCTGCCTGGGAGAGACCTTGCTGATGCAGTATAACTACCTTGTGTCTTGTTGCTGTGCTCAGTCTTGCCATGGTGTATGACTTTTGACAGTAAACTGTCTTCAGCAACCTCACCTTGTTAGCTGAGTTTGGCTGTTCCTCACCCAGTTTTATTCCTCCTACACAGCTGTTTCTGTTTCAGTTAATGATTGTGTTTCAACCTACATATTGAATTGATGAACATTAGCACCTGTTTGGTATAATTGTTTAATCATACACCTGACTATATGCCTACAAAATCCCTGACTTTGTGCAAGTGTACCTAGAAGAATTGATGCTGTTTTGAAGGGAAGGGTGGTCACACCAAATATGGATTTGATGTAGATTTTTCTTCTGTTCACTCACTTTGCATTTAGTTAATTGATAAATATAATCTATTAACATGTCTATTTTTGAAAGGATTCTTACTTTACAGCATTTTTTCACACCTGCCTAAAACTTTTGCACAGTACTATATATATATATATATATATATATATATATATATATATATATATATATATATATATATATATATATAATTTCTTTGCATTATGCAGTCTTCTTTCATTCAAACAAAAATCTCTTATTTGTTGGTAACTTTAAATATTTGCAGGTAAAATAATTACTCAATAATGTCTTTACTTTCAGCTAAATGCTTTTAAGAATATTGAATCTTGCAGTGTTGTCCAATCAGAGCTACTTGTAAGTATTCCCAGTGTACAGGTGATTTAAAATGCAGCATGAACCCAGATTGTTGTAAATCTGAATCTTGGCCATAAAACTAAGCTCTCTTCTCCAAGCCTGCCCGTCCCTGGGACAGCTGAATCAAGGGCCAAGCCATTGGCTGCTAAGTGTTCTCATTACTGTTGCGGTCCCACTGGGGGTAAGCAAGGATAGTTAGGCTAAAGTTTGCCTTAGAAAACTTGTTCGGAACAACTGTTGTGTTGCCTGAGAAAGCAAGGATTATGCATATAGTAATCTGCTGTAAAACAGGTGGGACACTTGGTGCAGTGTTTTATAAAATTAAGTCTCAGCCAAGGCTAAGATTCCAACCTTCTTTGTTTGATTAGTTACCAACTTACTGCTGACTGTGCTAGGTGTATAAAGTGGGGTGAATTATTTGCATTAAAACTACTCATTGCTTTTAATTTAGACAGAAGGGCATAAAAAAGAGATACAGGCCCAGAGATTAGCAGTTTAACAAAACCAGTTTGATCAAACTACAGAATGCAACAGCAAGTTATGAAATCATTGCCATAAATGTTGTGAAAATCCTAAATTGGAAATCCTATAAGCATAACGATGTGGACCAATTGGCATTTAGCCTTGTCGGGTACTATCCAAATAATTGCTTTGTTCCTTTGGGGAAACTGCAATTATTCCAGTTTATGGTTCGATATACACCTCCTAGAGTATATATGTTTACACAGATAGAAAGCACATACACAGACATTACTTATTGCTTATGTTCTTTTTCTTTTTTTTTTTTTTTTTTCAGAGAACGGTAGTTGGAGCATATTGAACCCTTCACCCAAGTCCGATCTCCATGACAGCATGGGTTTCAGTGCAGTTAGTCACACAACTGGCTACAGCTTTGGCATCAGCAACTACAGCAGTAGCAACAACAGCGGGCATTCCCTACAGAGATTCCTTGTGCCCAGCACCTCCGTCACAGACCTCTCTGCTGCCAACCAGGAGAGCTCCAGCACTCCTCCTGCGCCCCCCACTAAACGGCACTGCCGCTCACTGTCTGTACCCGAGGACCTGTCCCGTTGCAGATCCATCTGGCGCCCCAGTGGCTCCAAAATCTGGACCCCTGTCAAGCGCAGGTGCAACAGTGGCGGGGGCGGTAGCAGCTGCCAGCACCAAGGGGTCCAGCGCCCATCGAGCCTGCGACTCCAAAAGGTCAACAGTGCCTCCCTGCACTCCGTCAAAACCAGCAGCCCAACTTTCTTTAGCTTGGCCCTGTCCCCAGAATCACCCATCCCCTGGACCTTCTCCCCAAGCAGCGGCTTCGGGGACTACTGCTCCTCCGGGCTTCCACTCCACTCGGATTCGGAACCCTGCTTCTTTCCCTTCCCTCCTTCCTTCTCATCTTGCTCTCAGCGAAGGTTCTCTCTGTCGCCTGTCCACATCCAGGAGGCAGCCCATTTCCTTCCCCCATCGGCCAGCAGCACACCCTCTTCCACCCCAGAGCTGGGACGCCGTGCCCCGGGCCTTCTCCCCCGCAGCCAGTCCCAGCCTTGTGACCTCGACCACCGCAAGGCTGGCCTCAAGCGCCGCCGTGATCAGGAGGTGCGATGGAGTCGGCCTGTGCTTGACTTCTTCAAGATGAACCAGGTAAGGAAGCATACAGGGCACTGTTGTGGCTCAGTTTAGACCTTTTAGATTGTGTATCTCCAAAAAGTTTATGAATGTCTATTTTACACATGTAGATGTAGTTTTGCACATAGATCTGTATCAGCCGCTGTCTGTAATTGCTGTTAGTAATCTCTTCAGGGCTCTTGTTCAGTGTGGGAGCCAATGGCAGTAAGCAGAAGTGACATTTTATATGTAGGCAGCTATTTGGAGTTGTGAAAGCCCTCTCAGGGGTTTATGTTAAAGTAAACAAGGGGAGGGCAGGTGGGATCTCTGGAGAGTACACTAGCCATCAGAACTGAACTCATAATAACTGGGACACAAATAAACACGCCTAAAGAATCTTACAACTTCCTCCATTGTCGTTTACATTGAACTTCCCCCTCTTCATTCTAAGAGTTAAATAAATGTATGGCAGCTGATTTCATAAAAATAAAGATTTATATTGCCTTTTTTAGTCAAAAGTATAGCCTTTGTTTTTATGGCTTATTATAGGACCCATTAAAAACACATCAAACCTCCCACGCTTTCTCCATAACCATACAAATATGAAATAGTGAATGACAGATGTTGCATGCTGAGTTTGGATTCTTGAGACTGCACAGCAATTCATTTCTCCAGCTGATTTCTGATTTGAAATCTATTGCATTTGTCTACCACTAAACGAAAACTCACCTAGAGAAACCTTTTCAAACTAATGAATGTTTGAACCGGAACTAGGTAGCAGATTTTCTTTGGTTATGTGAGGAAGAGCAATTTCTCAGTGTATTTAACAGAAAATGATCTGGCTGCATTAGTTCCATACACTTGTATGAAGGTATTCAGTTAAACTGCAGTTAATACTTTAATTTTGTGAAAAGAAACAAGTGTTTTTGGTGGTGTTTACTGACAGTGCACAATTTTATGGCAACTTTGTTGGAAAAATAATTGGGGTGCGGGGGGGGGTGTTGGGTTGTGCTGAATTCTCCAGATGTTCACTTTTATATAGATCATCAATCCAGATAGTGTATAAAAACAGTATACTGTATGCACCGCAAGCTTGCATAACAAGGTGTGAACGTGTGAGCAATGCAGACAGAAAGCTATTGTCAAGACTCGTCACATTGTTGCACTGCTGTTTTATTTAGTGTTGTATCTCAGCCCCAGTCTGTTGTGCAGATGCACTATGTAATGTGACAGTTTTTCTCATTCGATAGTATGGTATTTGATGCATTGAGTATGCCTCTTCAGTTAGTGTGTGTGAGAGAGATTATATATATATATATATATATATATATATATATATATATATATAAATAAATACATTTATTTATATATATATAATATGTATTTTTTTTTTTTTTACTGAAAGCAAAGAGAGGAAGTGAACTCTCAGCCACCAGGCTGTGAGTTTCCTGTTATTACTTTCTAAATATATCGGAGGCGGTGGGTATGGCGATGACGTGGGAATGGAGCTTTATACAACAGTACGTTAACACTTGCAAGCTTGGTTTAGATCATTGCATCTGAATTTTACCGCAAACACTGTGAACGGTAACTTTTATAATATCCTGGTCACCTAAAGTTACGACAGTTTGTACAGGGCTGGCTACAATAAGGTCTGCATGGAAGGTCAGCGTGCAATGTTTGTGACTTGCCCGGACACATCTGTCATGTTTATACTATAGGGCCCCGCTCTAGTAACATCTGGGGATTTTGCTTGTGCTTTATTGGTAACCTTTGTGTGAAATGCATGTTCAAGCAGTTTACCACTTTTATACTGTGCGTGATTTTTTTTGTCCATGCAGTGGAAATGTGTTCTTCTAGAAGAATGCATTGCAGTGTGTCACAAGAATGCAAGGCTAGACATAGAGGCAAATATAAAGCATCATCTAATACAATGCTTTTGGGAGGAGTTGATCCTGTGATGGAGTCAGATAGATGTAATGATGCTGGCTGCAAAATGTGAAGTCTGTACTTTTACTCTTGTTCATAATTGTCCATGTAGAACTAATAATAATTTATTTATCCTGTAGTGGTTTGTCTAGTTTACAAACAAATATGGAGCCTATCGGATCTGCAAAAAGTTAAATCCATTCATTAGAGTCTGCAGATATGCCAAATGAACATGGAAAGGGATTTTTGATTACATGCATTAATAAAACAAATACAACTTTATTCTATTTGGCAACACACAAGTTTGTACCTTGACTTCAGATTTGTTGATTTGTAGTTAAAGGAGGCCCTGGCTAGCCTACATCGCTTTTTTGTTTGTTTATTTTGATTTAATCAGGAAAGGTTCACCTTTTTAGATAACCCTGGCTGTGTGTCAAGTCGATGGGGATTTGAATTCCCCTGCTGTACTATATTACGTAACCAATAGCCATGGAGTGGGGCCTCACTCCATTGCACTGTCCTGTATCCTTTCTCTGCAACAAGCTGCCTGCCTCCCAGAACAAAAGACTGGGCTTTCTGTCACATGGCCTTTATTTGGAGAAGGCAGCTGAACTTCTCGAATTAATGCAACTGTTTTGAATTAGTTCTTGCACAATAGCAAGCTCTCTCACATTGCAGGTCATTTGTGGTAATTGTGAATCGCATAGATCTGATGTTGCATGAATAAAAGGCATCTGATTTTAACCTTGCACGCCTTTGTGATAGATGAATACAGATTGACAATATCTGTACATGCACAGACACAAACAGGATGCACTTAGCTGCTCTTGTCTGTTGTTCCCAATGACGGGGACCTTAAACTTCAAGAATCAATCAAGGTGCTGCCTTAATGGCCCTCTAATGTTTGCCATTCTTAAAGACATGGGGAAACATCATATAGCTGGGCCTAATTGTTATATTGGGGGTTGCTCTGCCAGTTTGGAATGGAGCCTTTCACCTGCTGTTGCTTTGATTTCAATGCAGGCTGGTATAATGGTGAAATCCAAGAGCTATTGTAACATGAGACGTGGCTTTGTCCTAAAAAATAATGCCCCAGCAAACTCCCATTGCATCCTGGATTAGCAAGAGCGAGGCAATTGAATTGGGAATGTTACTGAAGTACTCTGGTCCCTGTACAGTACATTACCATTGTGGTGTTAGTACACCAAGAACAACATTGACAGTATTTTACATGACTTTTATAGTCTCAACCAATTGGAGGTCGCACCCTAACAAGTCTCTGTTATGACCCTGATTTCAGTTCACCTAAGGAACACAGGTTTCATCACAATGAGTGATTTCTCTAGAGTTTAAAAAGTATTGTGACATACTGTACAGACAGACGAGCTCATGCATATGCATGCCTCCACTGTATTTCTATCACGGGGGATAATGAAGGCCGCTGAACATGCCAGGCGGCAGACAGTCCACCAAATTAAGCATGCAGCTCTTAATGAAAAGGTGTTTGTGCAGCATTAATGGAGCTGTATTGATTCAAGTCTTATAAAGGAACAGTTTTATAAAAAGGCACTTTTTATTGTGCTGCACAATTTTCATGAAAATATATATTTTTTTAAAACGACCAATTCACAAGCCCCTGGTCCTCCAGTTTTTAAATACCTTTTTTGTCAGAGGCAGGAGATTTTTTTGTGCACTAAAAAACCCCAATTACAGCCCCTCTCTGCCCAGAGGTATTGAGAGAGTCCGTTCTAATTAGCCGCAGAGCATCTCTTTTGTTTGGTTCAAGCACTCCAGTTCCCTGCTACAGCTGGCAGTCGATCTTGAATGCCCAGGCTTTGGATTGAGAGCGGGGGGCTCTGTTTATACACTGCCAGCTTTCACAGAAGGTAGGGGGAGAAAAAAGATGATTTTAAATGGCTGGTGGGGATGGATACAGAAGGCTTCTACTCCTGTCTTTTTTTTTTTATATATATATATATATATATATATATAATAGGTCTGCCATTAATACAACCATGAAGTGTAATTTAGTTGTACTGCAATTGAATGCTAACAGATTACAACAAAAGTTGTTGCATTTCAATTTAAGCACATGATGAAGGAAAGGGGAGGGGGTATGGGGCTGAAGAATAAACTAGTGCTAAAAGAAAAGAATGCCTTAATTGTTGGATGCTAAGAATGGCAGATGAATTCACCTTGGCAGTGCATGGCTCCCAGCCTGTTAACTGTCCTCATTGGGTTGGGGTTTTGCAATGCGATGTGATGCATATTTGAAACCAGTGGTCTTTATAACTGCTTTAGTGTGGTCACAAAACATGCTACTAATTTGTGCTAGTTCAGTTGTATACAGTAAATAAATGACTGCACAAAAAGAAAACAAGAATATGCTATCACAAAAAAGTATTTTTAATTGCATTTACATTTGCAGAAAAGTTCCAAGTTTTTGGAGAGTTTTTTCAATACCTGATGCTCTTAATTTTTTAGAATTTATTTTGAGCTTTTGTAGCTTCTGTTTTATTTGGTTTTAGAAGCCATTAGTTGTTTTTTTTTTAAACATGGGCTGGAGCAGCCGCAGTTTCCCCCACTGTTGCATCTACCGTTTTTAATGCCACATTCTGGTTAAGCAGTGTGTGCATTGGCTTAACTGTTGTGCAAGCTTGCATATTCATCCCCCATGGAGAACCTCCAATCCTCATTTATAGCAAACATTTCATCCTAGGAAATGCTCAGCATAATCACTTTGAAGTGTTGCTCATTTAACAGAATAGGCTATATGTTTAGCAGCAACACTAAAATAAGAAATTTAGTTTAATTTAACACAAAGAAGTTTTGAGCTATTTAGAGATTTCGATTTTGAAGTTGCATGCTCATTGTGTTAAGTAAAAACTAAGTTTAAAGTCTCAATACATTATGTTATTCTTTCTAAATTGTCTATTTGAATAATACATTAGTATGCATGACAAAATGACACTTCAGCTTATTTGTCACTGTTGTGTTAAATACAATTTGGTTTTTCAGGTTTTAAACTTTTCATTTTGGTTTTACCGAACACTGTTTGGACCTCAAACAGCTGATTTTAAAAAAAAAGCAAACAAAAAAAAAAATGATTATAACTTTCAAAATGTTATAATGGCAGAATTAGTCCTGGTACAAATCCACACAGCTACCTTATATTACAGAAAGCCCACATTGTATATTAAATAGAAAAACAACATTATAAATATGTAATTTTTATTTACCTTTTTCTATTTTTTCAATGCGTGTATGAATAATATATATAAATTGTAATAATAAAGAGGGAGGGAGGATGGTTACAGTGTGAGAAGACCTTGACCTCCTTGCTCCGTGCCACCCAAACTCTATCCAGGGCATCTGCTCCCCTGTTCACCAGTCTGCTAGGCTAGTGACCCCGTCCCGCTGCGCTGTCGTGCTGATTTCAAAGAGTTCTAAGGACCTCTTCAAAGCACAATGCCAGCCACTATGGAGTTTGAAGTGCAAATTATTCTATTTGGAATTCTCTGGCTATTTAGCAGTGTCACTATGCTGTGCAGACTGCTGTAGGGAAACAAACATCGCCTCTTGGTATAGAAAAGATAGGCTTGCTTTATTGTGTGTGCTGTTTTTTTAAATCTGTTTGTTAAATTTAGATCTGGGTGGAGGCTCGGTACAGTCTTTCTTTCTGGGACTCCCATGTACCCAGTTCACATATTATGTGGTCCTTGAATCCAGGTTATTCTCCTGGCCCACAATCCAAAGCTTCATAGACCATCTCAACCGGGGTATGCAATATTATGTGTGTGAGTAAAAAAGAAAATATTGAATACCTGCCTATTATTGCTGTCGGCTTATAACTTGTTATGGCTTGCAATTCTTGGTTTTGTACTTGTGCCTGTTATGCAGGTCTCAGTTGTGTTTTACATGGATTTCGGGAAATGCTTCCTATCATAAGAGATGCTGGTTGAACTTGAAAGAAGTCCCACACACTCTCCAAAGGGTTGTCGGCACGCAGAAGGTCAAACCTGCACTGTGGGCAAATCCAAAAATACACCCGACTTCACTCAAATTACTCTCCAGAAACGTTTGTTTTTGTTAACTAGTACAGCTACTTGTCTATTTAACACTGATCTATGTTGCTTTTCAGGATGACACCATGTCTTATTTCTATAGAGTTGCAGGATTTTAATTTGGACTGCTTTTTATTTTAAACTTTGGAGTTTTCTAACACGATATCCAGTTTTGACATGTGGGAGAAGTGTATGAGAGTGTGGTAAGCCTTGCAACGGATATCCTGGGTGGTACTGGCACTCTGTTTAAAATATATACGTGCATCTGTGGCTAACAAAAAAAATGGTGTTTTCAGACTTGGGCGTATGTCACAATGATGATATTCTTGTATCCTAGGACTACTTTTACATTGTTAGATCTTTCCACTTGAAACACCAAACCAAGAATGTGCATGTTGTACAGTGTAAGATATTAGATATTACAATGCATTCCTCTTGTTACACTCAGACCTAACTATCTGCTTTGTATATACGCTCATGTAGTAGTCGGATTATATAGCTACAATTTAAACTAGTAAGTGCAATGTATGTAAAATACAGTATGTAAACAAATTAAACATCTGAATTTCCATTTCATGTTCTATAAGATTTTTCCACAATATGGCCACAATTTGTTTAAAAGTCTGAAATCTTTTAATGATGGATAGTTTATTTCTGCTGAACTCTTGTGTTTCTCTCTCCCCCAAGTGATCACTGTCCTACGGTATGCAATGCTGTACACCAATTAGTTACTCTGTTCTGTACCCATTAATTAAATCCTGTTTCTGTTAAAAAGGCACTCGCAGTCATTTCCTGCATGAAGTTTCACAACTCCTTTTCCAGCTTTAAAGCCACATTTGTCTTCCTCCTGAAGTTATCTGCACTACGCAGCCTTATAGGGAGTTCTTAGCTGTCATAGTGAACGGTCACACAGCCTCTTATTAGCCAGACTTTGCTAGCAGGAATATAGGGTAGAAGCTTGTGTTCCAAAACAAGGAGTAAGTGTAGTCTGAACACTACACAGAATATATGTTATTGCAGTGTTTCAACTTCTTTCTAAATCTCACAGTGATAATTTACCCCTTAACCTCCAGACATTTAAGTAGTTCTTTGTTCCAGTGACAAGCAGCAATGATAAAATGCCATCAATCTCTTAGCCAGCTCCATCTCCCTTTTAGATTGTGTACAGAATAGTGGTGTCATGGTCAGTGATTTTAAAGGTACCAGTGTGCTGTATCGGAAACAGGCAATTAATGATGCTGGGGGGAAACGTTGGAGAAATGTGTAGGAAATGGATGGTTCCTGAAGTAAAGTAGTCAAGTGGTCTGCAGGAGACCACAAAGTGCTCTTCATAAAAAGTCAAAAGGGATTTGAATAAAGGAGTATTCCTTTTCGTCAGGAAAGCACACAGACTATAACTTCTCTGTTGACTCGGCAGTATTGGTGTCACTGCTATTTGCTAACCTTTCCTATGTGTTAACTGTATCTGTCGTTTGGGGCTTGTGATGTCATGGGCTCTGAGAACCTTGTGAGAGCAATGTAACAAAGCCTGCGGTTGCACAGAGAGCTGAATTGCAGTAGCCACAGATCTGAGAGTTGTGTGGGTTTGACATTGCATGGCCTGTTCAGCTCGTGCCTCGGGTCACAGAAACCGAAACCATAGGAGGTACCTGCACTGTAACAAAATCTGCAATTGGCAGACTCAAGTACCTTCACCAAAAATGACATGATGTGTTAGTGCAATATGCAGACACCATCAAGGTCAGCATATTGTTTATGACTCCTTGTGATAATATTAATTAAGGCTGCTTTGCTTTTAATGCAAACATCCCCCCCCCCCCCGCTCATTCCAAAACCATCGCCCACTTTACAACCAGGAGGGAAGTGATCGAAGTTGCAGGCTATGCCTGATCCAGCCCAGTGTGTGACCGGGTTTATATTAGTTGACTTGGAACTCTCTCTTTGAAGCTCTGAGTAAGTTAATCTTAGCAACACGGCATGGTTTGTTTTAGTTTTTACAGTCTTGCATCGGATGAGTGCGTGTTAAATTTTTTATACTGGATGCATGTCCTGTATCAAACACAGGCAAGCTAAAATGGTATTGGTAAGCAGTTCTAGCAAGGCTGTGTGCATGACATGTGGTTTGGTTAGAGAATCCAGATAGCAGTTAGTTTGCATATGTTTTGCATACAGCTGCTAAAAAGCTTGCATTGTTGCCGTTAAACTTAATCCCAGGCTTCCAATGATGTGTTTTTGGCTTTGTTTGTTTGTTTGTTTTTGTGATGGTGTATAAATCAATAGTGTACTATAGTGTTTTATGCAATGTACAGAAAGCTGCTTACCTTTCAACTTCATCAGTAACCAAATGTCATTCTTCCGGGACTTGTTTGTAATGAACGCATTGAGATATGTTAAAACAAGGTTTGTATAAAAAGTCCTTTTCAGTGTAAATCGAAATCCTCTTTTATAAATGCATTTTTTCCTAGAATTTGAACTATTACCCTAAATTCAACCTGATGATTGTGTCATGTCATGACATTTAATCCCAATTCTAATGTGTAATGCATCACATGCATTATTATCTAACTAGTTTTAGAACTGATGTTGCTTGCAGTATTGCGATTCACGCATTTCTACAATATGCTCCTATTTTCTTATCATATACAAATAAGTGAATCGCAACGCTGCAGGCAATATGATAGACATTAGAACCAAAGCTCTTGGTTCAATACAGTGAAAGTCTCAAACAAGCAAGTAGTCAAGTGGAAGTTTGGTCACCAGGACGTGGGGTTTCTGACTCGCTAGAGTTTGTCCGTGTCACCGGTGAGTTTTGCTATTTCTTGAAGAATACCAGGCTATAGGACAATATCAAATATTGTACACTAAAGCCCACAAAACCACAGACAATCTTAAGTTTTATTTTGAATGGAAATGTTAGGTATGTGGATGAAAACAAAAGGCTGTAATTGTATAAGCAATTTTGCCAAACTCTTTATTACTCAATAAAATGTTAATGGCATACAAAGGGATTGGTTTTCTGGAGCTTCAGTGGAATGTCACCTCTATGGAAGAACACAGAGGAATCCGCCCCAGCAGCTTTTAGATCTGTTTGAATTATTCTGTGTCTGGATTTCTGGTTGTGTGTCAAGTCTAACTTTTAATGAACACTTCTCTACACAATTACAGTATAAGGTGTTTTTTGCATGGGTGCGTTTAACACACACATACCCAACTATAAAAAGCATTCCCATTTATTGAAACATTGCATCAAGCAAAGATGTTTGTGGCCTATAATTTAAATACCTAGTCAGAATATTTTCTGTGTGTTAAATTCTATTTAATACTTTAATAATAATAATCATTATTCGAATAGAAAGTTATTTAAAGTCACTCTATGTACATTTTTTCCAGCTGCACATCTGTTCTCCCATTCTACACACTTGATCTATCTTTGGAGATCCTGCTTCACCCCACAGTGACCCCTGCTGGGCAGGAGGCCAGTTTAGCCACAGACTCTCTGATGTCCTGCTCAGCAACCTGTAGGACTAGTGAGCAAAGGATCTGAGAATTTCCTACCTATAGGAGCTGATCGATTAGACCCACCCTGCCATCACAGATGAGATTTGTGAACACTACTCATCTGGTCTGGTTCCAGTTATAGGACTACATTATTTCATTACGCATGAAAACTTTTGATAACACAAAGCAGATTAAATGCATATTAATGGGATTCTCCATGGTAAATATACCATTAGTTTTGAAAATATACTGTACCTCTTGGCTCTTTCAGAGCAATATGCATGTGATTTAAAATAAAATATCTTGTCTTGTCTTTCTGATTGCAATGTTCAGCCTAGACTGTGGTTTATTATAGGTGTACCTCTTGTAGATATAATGAGTTAGTAAGCGGATTGTGATGTGGATTTTGGATTGAGTTAGACGGCTTGGTTAGTCAGTGATTAGATTTTGCTCGTGTGCAAGTTCTTTTTTTTTATGTATTTATTAATTCATGTTAATTTGTTTAAACTAGAACATCAGTAACATTTACATTTCATCGCTTATTAGTTTTATGTTCTGCTTGTGTGTGTGTGTGTGTGTGTGTGTATTTTAGAAAGTATATAAATGTGTGACAGCATAGTTGGTGACTCCTGTTAAATGCTGTACTGCTAACTCTCCAGAACAATGCATTTCATTTCACGCCTGCAGATGTCTGACAGTAGTAGACCGTGAAAACAAAAACTAACAGATATCTGAAAGAGGTGAATGCAGGACCCACTGTATTGCACTAACAAACCTGTTTTGTGTTACTTATTCCTGACTGTGTGCATTGCAATATGAAAACTGGAGGCCTGGGCCAGTGTTTCCCAGTTTCAATCCATGTTTTTGTTTCAAGACTGATGCCTACAGAAGAATTATCCAAGATAATCTAGCAGTGAGTGGTTGAGCACCGAGCAGCATTAAAACTGCGTTTGCGTGGGGGGATAGGGGTGCTCAAAATACATTTAATGTAGACAAAAGGCTTTAAATTGAGAAGAGGTTGATTTCAGGCTGAATTCTCCACTCTGTCAGTATCATAACTCATTGAGTCCTTCCCAGCAGGGCCAGTCAATGGGTTCCCTCAGCCCCACACATCCCCTGCCCGCTTCTTTGTCTTCTGTTGTGACAGATAACTCAAGCTCTCTGAGGTAAATGCTTTCCACAGCAGCCGGGGACAATGGAGATGTAGAACATTTAAAATACAAACCTTCCCTTTTAAGAGGGCATCTCCAAATTATAGAGCCGTGTACATTTTCTCATTTCAAAAGGCCTCAATAACAAGGCTCCTTTTGAGCTTCTTCATTCAGGAAACCAGCTGTCCGAGTAGAGACATACTGTAACTAGTTTCGGACAAGATAACATATCAACTTACAACCGACATTGTCAATTTGTTTTATAAATGCAGGGTTTGAAAATGCTGTATTCATATTTATAAGACTACTCTTTTTGGAATAGCCGTTTTGATAGCATTACCGTCTGGTAGTTGACCGCATTGGGAAGCTACCCATACTGTACAATGGCAACTACCACGGTGATGCCCTCTAATCTTCTATTGCCTAGTTGTATAAAATGTTTTAGTTTTTATAGTCTTTGGCAGTTGGCTTTAGGTAGTATCCCTTGTTCTTTATAGGTTAATGGTGTGTGGAATAGTGCCCTTGTTCTGCCACCCCTTTTGATTTTGTCTTTATTGAGCCGAGCAGCACAGGGAGGCAGGGGGATTGCAAAGGATTTACAGCTTCCGGGGCTGGGTTCTTCAGAGAGAATGCAACCATTTATTACCTTATCTCTCATTAAATTATTGGGGGATGGTTCTTTTTCTGTTGGGACATGGAATAAACCATTTGTTTGTTTTGACTTTTTTCTACAAAGTGGGCAATTTTATATATAAGATATGCAAAATCGGCTCCACTACCTATACGCAAGCAAATCTTACTCCAATCTTGAATACTGGCAAGTTTGCCAGCATAATACACTATATATACCTCTGTGTGTGTGTGTGTGTGTTTAAACAGCTTACAGCTTTTGTAAGGTGCTTTCATTGTATTAATAGTGCGGCTCATGCTGCTGCTAGGCTTCTGCAGTTTTTGTCTGGTAGTCTCCCCTGATGTTAACCCCATATGATGAGCGTATAAGATAAATTCATCGGACTTGGTAGTGCATATCTGCCCTCTTCAGCGAGATTGTTCTGGGGCTACTAGTTTGGTCAGGTGAAAAAAGAAACTAAAAATCCTTGGATCAAATTGCTGAGTAACACTGCATCAGCAGAAATACTATGAATTGAGGTGTGTTGAACTTATAGTGCATAAAGATGTACAAATAATAAAATGAAAAAAAAATCCTACTTGAATGCACCATCAGGAATGGCTATTCTTTTGAATGCAGATTTGAGTTTTATAGCCAAGCTTCTTTAACTGTTCAACCCTGTAACCTCCTGGGTACTAACCTTTTCATTGGGGTTCACACAAACCAGTAAGGATCGCCCTCTGGTATATTAAGACAACTAATGGGGAGGGCCGAAAGTGCTTTATTGGTTCCCTTAACACTACAACCACCACGGCAGTCATTTTGATGCTTTTCACTTTTTAAATTAAAATGTGCTCTGCGTGTGTGAGATACGCGGTTGTCCGTTCTTGACTTTTCCTAAATACATATTAAATACCCTGATTGGCGTTTTGAAAGGCAGGATTGCAAAAATAATAATAAAAAAAAAAAAGTTTTATAATCCCCTCTACCTAGAACTGTCTGGACAGTCATTTTGACTGCCTTTTACAATACATGGTTTTATTTAATATAACCTGCAATATTCTATTTTATTTTTTATATACATGCCTGTTAGCTCTGCTGGACCTGGCAGCCATCAATTCTTTCGTTTTGTACAAGGAATGCACCAGGGAAAATATCAGTAGGAAAGGTTTCATCTTGAAGCTAGCCACAGCGCTTCAGCAGAAACATTAAAATCAGAAAACTGCAAAGCAGCAGGCTGCAGCAGCTCAACCTGGTTTTTGTGCTGCACTGAGTGACACACGCGCAAGAGAAAACATATGTTACTTTTGTTTTTACAGTTTTGCATGTACATATCTGTTTACACACTAGTTTATTTTGAAATGCTTATTTTGTGGTAAGTTAAAGAAACCCTTTTATGTTTAATTGTTTAATTGTAATTTGTTTCGGCTGTGCAGATGTTTCATATGATGTTCTTGAATAAAACTTGTATCCGCTAGTTTTGTCTTTCATTTTAATATGGATGTTTAAAATGTAACCATCATAATGACTGCTGGCTGTGGTTTTAGGTATGAGTATAACCGTGGCGGATCTAGTCTTAAACCAATTACTTTGGAAATCCTCAATTTCGGATTAATCAGAATAATGTGTTTTAAAATGACCTGTATGAAACTTGAATTAGTTTATTTATTCTTAACCATTTTTTTTCCCTTTTCCTTTTTGTTTTTTCAGACACGGAATTGTACCACCCCAATTTACTTAGAAATCGAGCGAGAGAGTTGCAGTGACCCTCGGAAGCTTGCTTCCTGTGAGGATCCCTTTGCTGACCTGGTGTCAGAAGACATGTGTCCGGAGGTCCTAACAACTGTGCAGTACTGTCCCAGCAGTGGTGCCATCGGAACTCTGAGCGAGAGTGAAGAGGAGGAGGAGGAGTCAAAGAGCGAGGCTGAAGAACAGACCATCTTTCAGAGAGACTGCACAGAACTGGATTTAAATCTTATTGAGGAAAACTGAACGCTCAGAGTACTCTCTGGGGAAAACAAAACAAAGTGGACTGGCTAGGCCACAAGCCTAGGTCTCAAATTGGTGGTGGGGGTGGTGCTGTGTTTTCATAAATCCCAATGCAGGTAGCCATCAATACTGACCCAGTGGCTGAAAAACATTCCATGGCTTGGCCTTCTGTCTCTCCCATTCTTTGTTTCTTTCACAGCACTCTCTCTTTTTTATAATAATTTAATTAAATTGTTTGAGAAGTGGAGAGTTTTCTTCTTTTATAATTATTTATCATTAATTGAAGTACAAAAAAGGCAACATTCCATTGAAGTTTGTTGGAAATGGCATCTTTAATGTGGCATCTAACACATTCGGAACCCCCTTTTAAAGAAGACTTGCCAATGGCTTGGATTGGATTTTGTTCAGTTCTATTTATGTTATGAAATATATAATTATTTTTGTAATAACTGTATCAAGCACAGGAGCTACTTGCATATCTTCAGTCAAAATCGGAATCGTTTAAAAGCGTTTGAGAGAACGTTGTCAGAGAATGTGGTATGGAAGCAACAGAGCTTTTTGTAATTGTTTTAGTTGCTACTGCTTCTCTTTTGTGTATAAAATTAACAAACATACAGAACTGCTCCCAAGCTTTTATGGCCAGTGATATTCTTAGTATGGTTTTGGGCAGAGCAGCGAGCCTCCTCTTTAGAGTTCAGTGTCTTGGAGCCTCTTATTTCATCGCTTTTTAACATCATGTTTATCTCTTTATGAATATATTGTGGAGAATATTTAAAGTGTGTGTTTTTTTTTGTTTTTTTTTTAATGTAAATTCACTTTTAAATGGTGTTAATTACACTTGTGTAAGTCCCATTTAAGAGTTAGAAACAAACTGTCTGTTTTGAAGAATCAGGACCTTGGTCACAAGCAATTTTGGTCCCAAACCTGAAGATAGAAACACAGTAATCTTAAGTGACTACGTTTAACACAACTCTGAGGTTGTGTTTAGTGGATTAAAAAGATGGCTTATCAAAATAGAGGCTCCCACGTTTTAAAAGAGGAAACGATGAATCGCCTTGCCTCTACGCTGCTGAGCGGTGACACCTTGTAATGTATTAAAAAGCTAGGATTGTGGTCCTTGAAAGAGGTACTCCATATGTAACGCTGTTATAAACTAAAACACATGAGCTATCGTGATTGAAGAATTAAGTGTTGGTATGTACAAAGGGCATCCAGATCAGTCTTAATTGTAATAATTTGCAACTGAAGGCTGTGCACCCAATTTCCTGTGCCCTTAAAACAGTAACAGAAAAAGTGTGTGTAGAGCAGGTAAACGAGATGTGCAGAGTACAGTGTGGGCAGGGAGATGGAAAAAGATATATTTTGAATGTAAAAATGTTCGTTTTGAGAACATTTCAGGAAGGCATCTGTGCCAGTACACTAGTGTAAGCTCCTTTGTATTTCTATATAGCTCAGGTTACAGTCTTTTAAGCAGGTGGGGATATTCCTTCACCGTTCTGCAGAGACTACAGTTGTTAAGGAAAGTTTTTGCAGGTTTTAATTTTAGATATGAACTTTATAGTACTGACCTGGGATTTATGAACTTTATGACTTGCAGAAAGTCGTATCTTATGATTTGGGTTCAGCAGTGCAACAACTTGTATTGGTTCACTTTCCTCTTTTGCAATGGCTAAAACACGTGTGTTGGGTTCTAGTGAGCGGCTCTGCACAAGAATGGAATATTTCGGGTGCTAACACTCTAGCACAGACTCATTCTAAGGAATTTTGCAAACCCTGGTTGTTGAAAAGCTACATTTTAATGCTGGTTTTGGTTTGTAACATTGCCTTGAGAAAAGGCCTCTGCTGTAGAAGGTCTTGTTTTTCAGTTAAACTTTAAAGAGGTTTGATTTATTTCATGCTATTAAATCTAATCATGGAACCAGTCTACATTCCAACCCAGTTGCCTTAGGTGTACCAGGTTAAAAAGTTCATGGAAACATTACTGGCTTTTTTTACACAACTCATTAAAAGCCAGAGATTCTCCAATGCTGAATATCCTGTTTAGGAAAGTGTAATACGGATGTGATTTTGGAGGGACTGTGTGTGTGTGTGTGTGTGTGTGTGTGTGTGTGTGTGTGTGTGTAACTTTCTTGGCGTATTTGAACATAACGTTTCTGTAGCACTGCCTATTGCATTAAGTGTCGCAACGATCTGTGTTAAAGCGATTTTAGAGGTTTAAAATGTACAATGTATTGTATCCAGGGCAAATTGAACTGAGGTGGGTGTTGATCAACAAAGATAACTGTGAGTCTGTGCTCTGCAAACAGGATGACCGTGTAATCTGGTCTAGTGGCATCTGTCATTAGAATATCTGTTGAAGCCTTAAGGAAACACCTGTGTAGCCACTAGAATTATTGCTAACTTCTTGCAAATTAAAACATTCATGCACTGTGTTGAAAAAATATATATCAGATAAAATTAAAATAAAAAAAGCTGCAGTTTCATTCTGAAGGGCACAATTTATTGTACAGTGGCCATTTGTTTAAACTTTTTTTTGTGTGTGTGTAAGTCCAGTTTGGAGGATTTAAGAGGACTGTTGGTCTGTCTTAGAAATGTTTTTTTATTTTATGTGTGAAGATGGCAACATTCCTCTCTAACACAATTTGTGTATAAATAAAGTTTATTAGAGAATAATTTTACAAGAAAAATGTGTTTCTGGACTTTTTTTTATTTTTCTAAATAATAATAATTTTATGTTGTAAGAATCGTCTCAGTTTTTCAACCATTTTTCTACCAAAGGCTACAGGAATACTGGGTGCTTTTGAAGCGACTGGTTCTGGTAGTATAAAGCTCAAATAAACCATTGTTTTTGGTGAAACAGTAGCAGTAGATTTACTGGTTGTCAGTGGGAGGTTCACAACCCTATAACACAGATTTCCATGGTACAAAGAACCATACCAAAACTGCTGCCTGGACCCCCTACTGCAGAGGGAGGCATCCTTTTCTAATACATAAACAATCTACTTTAACGGGCAGCACAGCACCAGCATAGCTCAGATCAGTTTCATAACTGAATATTTTCTTTTAAGAGCCGGCACAGCTGAACTTTTAAACCCCTGATATCGCTCAAGAATGATGTTAATGAGGCGAGCAAGTATTTATCTTATCACAACAGAAGAGGGGACTCATAATGGCAGTCCTACCTGCCGATAGCTCAGAGAGCCGTCGGACTGTATCAAGACACACTAGGGGCTCTGTGCTAAGTTAACACCTTTTTATCTGTTAAAAAGCTTCAAGTAAATAACTGAATATTGTCTGTTGTCTTCAGCGAAAGCCAGCAAATACTTTTTTTTTTTTTTTTTAACCTGAAACGCTCCTCCACTATAAACTTTGATAGGCTCAGTGGTTTATTTCAATATGCTATTTATTTTTTCCTGATTTGTCTTCCACTCCAAGTTCACCCATTTCTGAATCGCCACAGCCGTGTCAAGTGTCTTTTCTGAACCATGGAAGGCTGTCGGCAGCATTGTTGATTTTAATGAAGGGGTTAACTTTTAAAACCAATTAGTTAAGTGATTTGATTACTGCTTTGCTCTTTCCAAGTAATAATCCATCAGCATTACTTTTGAGCTGAAACATCTGTATTTATCTACAGTCTACAATTTGAATAATGTTGATGCCATTATCTAATGCCCTTTTCAATAACACATATATTCGATTCCGTTATTTGAATCCCACTGCTTGCTCTCCACGTTAGCTCTGTTGATTCCATTAACATAGAATTCCATCCAGCTAATAGATTCATTGAATTGTTACTTTAATGTCACAGAGGGATCTGTCTGAAACTTTAATAAACATGTACCTGAAATGTGACATTGGCAATCATGACAAACAAAATACCTAAAAACGTTTTATTTGAAATAGGCTTGGTTTCAACCTGTATAACGATGAGCTTGTACAGTGTCACTCACCAGGTGAAATGGTCATATGTTTGTCATGTAGTAAATTAGTGTATGGTAGTGAAAGTAATATTTCATATGCAGTCTTTCAAAAGCATTACTGTTAATTCGCAGACTTGTCAAGTCAGATTTTAAAAAGTAACAAGTCATTAATTTAGTGAAAGTTTCTATGACACTGCAGTACACAGAAAATGCAAGTCATTTGTATGTGTAAAATTGCACACATGTCTGTAGGGAAACGCACTACAGTATTTATGAATAATAAATAAAATGTAACTGATAAAGTAGCACGTAATTAAAAAGTGGGCCCCTTTGTCACAAAAAAGCAAAATAATTGCCTCCTCATCCATTAAAGTAAAATGTATGTCTGTGTTAAAGATGTAATAACAAAGGGCTGGTGTGGAGAAGTGAGGTTGGGGAGCATATTAGTGTTGCACACGCAGCAGGGCATACTGCTTCACCTATGGGACACGGTGCACAGCGCAACGCCAATATGCTACCCCACCTAAATTCCCCACAATATTCCCTAAAGAGTATTCTTAGAATACGTTTTTGCTGGAGTAATTAGTAAGCATAGCAAATAAATAAGGGAATCATACCAAACACAGTTAATTGGAAATTTAACAGGTAAGCAATTCAAAGTTAGGGAAATGTAGATGATATAGGGCTAGTTTGACAGACTCCAATTGGAACCAGGCAATATAGTTTAACATTCAGAATTAAGATACAGTGCATGGTTCTTATTGTGCCTGGTTTGGTATGTCAACTTCCTCATACAGAACCTACAACACCACACAAGGCAATACATTCATATTCTTTAAGTAACAATTAACCTTCTCAAGGTAGTAAATACAGCTGGGAACAATCTTGTCTTTAGAGATCATCTATGAAAGAGAGATTTTTTTTTAAATTTTATCTCAAGAGACTGATCTTGGCAGACAGTCGAAATATTGTCCTCATTTGAGCTGCTACAAAGAAAACAAGACCAGAACAAAAGGGGCAGACTGGGATATAGACAGGCTGTAGTAAATGCTCAAGTTTTACAGTTTTTTTTCAGGTTTTGTTTTTGTTTATTAAGCTTGTTTACACATGTGGTGGGTCGGTGAGAGCAGGTTAAGCTTTACTTCGCCATCCCTGCATAGGGGTTCGGATCTATAAAATAAATTAAAAAAAAAAAAAAGAATCCTGTATAAATCTAAAACAAACTCAGCAAATAAAGTTTAAAAACGTTTTTGTTTGAAATGTTTGGGAAAGTTGTGACCTCGTGTTAAAACGACCAAGTCTTCCCAGTAGAAATTTCAGCAGTAGAACTAAAACAGTATTTTGAAAACTACATTTGGAGAACATAAACAAACTGGACCGCCAACAAGGTGCCTAGGATATGCTATGGAAGAATGTTGTAAACACCTAGTTATGACATGGGAGCACTGCAGCATTAACTCCTGTGATCTAAGGGGACAGGAACCCAGCAACTGCTGGTAGATTTAATGTTTAATGCTGGACTTTTCAAATTAAAAGGGGAGCATTGACAGGTACAAAAGAAATAGGAGTCAGGAAATCGGTTTTAAAACCTTAAAAACAAAGATCCTGGAGTCTGTAGTTACAGGTAAGATGTACACTAACACAACAGGTCCTTTGTGCGTGCATGTGTGTGTGTGTGCGTGTGCGTGGTGGTGGGGGTTGGTATCCTCAGTGTTCAACAAGTTTATGATTCTAGATAGCAACATGCAACACTGAGGCTGCACCTTTGGTACGGGCAAAACAACAATGTTGGATAAAAATCTGGAGTTCACAACCGGCAAGTACATTCATATGAATGGTTATTGATTGATAACAAGCAATGCTGAGAAGACGTCAGCACTGAAATGAAAGACAAAAAAAGGAGACAGGTCAGAGTACAAAGATTATAACAAGTATGTAACGGGAAAAAACAGGATTGAAAATTCCTGCATTTTAACATATTGGTGTAGTTATTGAAGTAACTTCACAACTATGATTTACTGTGGAAATCTGCTTGCTAGTCTTGCAGGTTTTCTACATAGACATCTATTGTGTCTTACAAGGTCTAAATTGAGTGGGTTTGTATAATAATGTGCGCTTGCAGGGCATTTGCCTGGACATGTAGTTGAATGAAAACACGCACACACACTGTCACATTTGTATATAAAGAGGCATTGAAATGTTGTTAAGAAACAGTAGGCCGCTCAAAGAATTTTTTGAAACTGCTGCAGACGATTCTTGATATTGCACCAAATAAATGATGCGTGCCTCAGTTTGTTAATCCTGTTGTTGGTACCAAAAAATGAAGCCCTTAAAGAGAAAAAGGCTGACCCCAAGTTTGGCCTCTCATCTTTGATATTTTATAGGACTGTGGCGACTGTTGTGTCCAAGTGGTTTGGAAAAAAAAAAGGAGGTTGTTATCCGGGCCCGGTTTGCTCCTGCATATTCATTTCCATTCATGCTGCGAGCCTGTGCCTTTCGAACAGGCAGTGAAGTACAATAAACCCAGGAGAATACATTCGCTCTCTGTGTGCCCAGTGAGAGCCTAGGATTGTTCCCCAGATAATGATAGCACTGATCAGGGCTCACCGTGGGTGGAAGAAAAATTTGGCAACTAAATAATGTCTTTATTTTCAGTGTTCGGCTTTCACATTTTTTTTTTTTTTGTATTCAGTGCTACTGCATGAACTTTTAACATTTTTCTTTTCAGATTTTCTCCTAGAAGACAAGTTGGTGCATAGCAGCTGTGGGAGAGGTTGGGATTTAGAAACCAAAGTGTAGGCGTAGAGAAAGAGAGAGGCTTGGGTTTCCACTAACCGCTTCCCAACTCTAGATCTTCCTATAAATATACAGTACATTTCTGGGCACAGTCTGAACTTCCCAACAGGTGACTCTCGAGCAGCTGGAAGACAGAACTTATATTCCGGGACTCTGTAGCAGTGGGGCTATTCTACTTGGGTAACCTGCACAGCAGGAGAATGATTACTGGTCTCAAAAATCCCAAATGATATTTTGTTAAGGGCACCTTGCAAGTACAATATTTCCAAGTAGTAAAGAAAATAAGTCATAGTTAGGACTAGCGGTTTAACTTCTGACATGTAAGTGACACCCCTGAGCCTGGGTTTCCTGTTAAATACAGACCTGTTCTGCAGGTCAACGTTATTTTATTCTTAACTGGAAGCCCTCAAGCAAAAAGCCCCTGGCAATTGGTGCTCAGTTGCTTTTGTTTTCTGTAAAGTTTGCATGTCATTTCCACGTTTCTAGAAACCTTATCTAGAATGCGTGTGCTAGGCTCTTTACTACATATTGTAAACCTCGCCTTCTGTTATTTACCTTGTAGGTAAGGCCCACTGTGTTGGGTACGTATTGCTTAGTAAATCAATGCCTGCTTCCTGTCTACCAGCCCAGGTATCTGACAAGTTCTCTGGCAATGATTTATAAACTGTTACGATAGACTAGAGTACACCTACCCATAAAGTTTAACAGTTAAGGGAATATATAACCTGGGCTGCCAGCAAGTAATGTACAGACACTTCAATCACATACATTGTTGTGTCTGTTGATTACAGTGCAAACTGTTCTTCTTTTTCATTGCATCTGTTTTTTTAGTTTTTTTTAGTGCTAATCATTGTCATGACTTTCCTGATGGAAGATTTGCCGCATACCCTCTCCAAATCCATTCCCCTCTCATTCTTCGTGTTCCCAGTGAGGTTTTAGGGATGTGATGAAGCAATGAGACACTTTGGACAAAGTTCAAAGAGGCAAAGACAAGGGGAGCATTGACGGTGGTACCAACACTGATGAAGGGTTGTAAACTGAATTGGGGTCATAGTTTTAAATGAAAATAAGGAATATATTGAATGTGGTGAATATGTCTGTTCTGTGAAAGGGCTAAAATAAAGATTAACCAGGTCTTGGGAGTCTGTATTACTCCCTTGGCATGCCAAATTGGGAATGTTAATTAGCAGTTATGAGCCATTTTACCCGTGCTTTTCTCTTGAACCAGTAAAACCTGAACCAGAAAGTACCCCAACCTCTTGAACCCACGTGTCTTGCTGAAAACTATTACAATCAGCCTTGACTGACTTTCAGTGCAATTCAGCAAATTGCATGAAAGCTCTCATTCATTATGGATAGGCTGTTGTATTGAAGCTTGAATGATTCCCTAAAGTGAACGCCCAGTCTGGTGAAAACTTAAGCAACGAGGAACTAGAGAGGTTAAGAGCAATACAACTCTGTCCAATCATGGTGGAATAAAAGTGTGTGCATCACAAAGAAGACTGACATTCTGAGAGCTAGGTTGCCGGGTGCTAAGGAGGTCTGAAATTGATGGCCCCTTTTGACCAGGAAGAAGTTTAAAGTGCATGGCCAGGTCACATTACTCATGCCCTCATGAAATGTGTTTTACTGTGAAAGTGATGCATGTTAACCTCCTTCACCCTGATCAGTAGCTTCTGTCAGTACCAGTGACCAGCAAAACAACAAACAGTAGATAAGCCAATGAACCTGGAATTACAAATAAAACACACCAGGAAACAAGCAGCAAAGACCACTTCTGACTGCGCTAAACAGTTTATATTGGGAGAGAGAGAGCAACATATAACATGCTCCTGTCATATTGATCACGCAAAATATACTACAGTTTGCATACCTTACAGGGTAGTTACAACTAGTCTAAAATGCAAATGTTTAACCTATGGAAGTAAACGTTTACACTGTTTTTGTTTTTTTAATAGGAATGTAAAACACAAGGTCAAACCCTCCAAGTGAGAAATGAACTTCTGCAGGCAAAGGATTTCTAAAAAGTAGACCCTGTGACTGCTAAGGTAAATACAATTGTGTTGATTCATTTGTTGGGCTTTTTACTGTTGGCAGAATGCACAACAAAGCCTAGCCTTGCCCGGTTATTAGGTAACACTTCATAGGAAAATAATCATTCTCTGAACAAACACAAAACTATTGATACTAGTTAGTATGTCACTTGTAAGAGTGGTTGTGTAACATATCAAACAGAGATGAGTAGAACATGTATACAGCTAGCACTTCCACTTTGCTTTGGCCTGTCCCCACCCCCGTCCCCACCCCCACCTTTCACTCTCTGTCTTTGTTCCCGTTGGAAACGTGCTCCAGAGTCTTGCCTTTCCCAAACAAAGCTATCTGAGTACTAGGACTGCCAAGAGAGCAATGAAGTCAGCCCAGTGCTTGTTTCCAAGGCACAAACAGACTGCTAAAGTTTGTCCCAGTGCAGTGCAGAGCATGTACAGTTCTGGACAGGGCATAGTTGTGTCCTGGGCTGGCCTGATCCTATTCCAGCAGCTGGACCAAGCTGTCTGTATAAATGATTCTCAGACTTTTTGTTCTGAAGGACTCCAAAGGGTTGAGGGCCCTCTAGTGGAACAGTACATACCTAATGAAAGACCTTTCTCAAAGACTCTGTGAACTGCATAAGGGGATGAGGATTTACAGCACTAATTTATTTCTTTATTAATTTTATCAGGGAACCACAGTTCTTTCCCGACTCACAAAGGTTAATTTTGCATATTACAACGTTCAAAGTGTCTTGATGTTCCAGTCTTTAATTATCAAAGAAGAGGAGTGCCAGAAACAATAAAATACATGCAGTGCTTGAATTAAGTGGATTACAAAATGAAGGTTAACACATTCTAAACAATACATTTTGCACACCTCAATACATTCTAATACCTACAAAAGAAAGCATGCTTCACCCTAGCAACCTATTACACATACACACACGGCTGATTTAACACAGCCATCTGAAATGTATATATATTTAATTTATTTATCAAAAAAATATACATATAGTAGAGTGCTGCGTAAGATAGGATGCAAGCTTGTATATTACATCGCCTTAATAGATAGATAGATAGATAGATAGATAGATAGATAGATAGATAGATAGATAGAGTGGAAATCAAAGGGTGCAATTCAAAATGCTTAAAAAAAATTCAAAAAGGAGAAAAATAATTACATTTACTCATGTTATATAAGGAGTTGGAAAAGTATAAGGCCACTGTTTAGCCTTTAATGAGTATTTATGGTGGTTTCGCACTAGTTTTGGAAACAAAAAGTGGTTCAAAGTCTTAGCGAACCACCCCAGTGCACTGAACAGGGATTGCACACTGTCGCTTTCATCTTTGGGATCCCTTTTCAATGAATGATCTTCTCATGGGAGCCCTACCATTTGGGAACACAGGCAATATCAGCCCTTTATGACTCAGACAGCCAGCCCTGTACATAAACAGCAAGGCTGTTTTCTTATCTCTGTGGATTAATTAGAGTCTCTCATTCCTGGTATAGTACGGAGGCCAACGTCCACACAAAAGCAAACAAAAAACATACAGTGCGACGGAGACCTTCTGTGTACACTGGCTTCAGGGCTCTTACACTGAATTCCTTGGTTTCTGTTATAGTTTACGCTTCTGTGCACTGTACTTATACGAATAGAAAAACACTGACAGTTTGTTGGTTAACAATCCCCCAAAGCTGTTTTAGCTGTAGGGGACACAAGCTTCCCTCCGCCCTGACATCTGCTTTCCCCATCAAGTTTCTCGGTTATACAAATTGGCAAGGTCTAGCTGCTGCTTACAGCAGTAAAAGTCTCTAAATGTGACATTTTCGCTTTCTATTAACGCTCAGAAAAATTAAGAATGGTGTATTTGATGTACAGATAACCCCAGTAGGTAGGTAACATTTCATAAAGGCTTTTTAAACAGCACTCATAAATGTGTAACCTGTTTAAACTGTATGGCGCACTACACCATGAGCTAGCTCAGCCTCAGTCAATCCTTGATATTGCTGTTGTTTTATTCATTCACAGTTTTTTGTTCCTGCCACAGCGAAATCTTTGAAGACTCTCCTCAGAGGATGTACCTGAAATGGAAAGATAACATAAAATAAATAAGCACTTGATCTGAAGAACCTTTTTAATCTTATAAAACAACAACAACACTGCTAGTAGGAAGTTACGGATGTCTATACAATCCTTTTTTTTTCTTTTCTTGAGAACACAGTATATGCCTCAAGCAAAGTTCGTTTGTAATAAAGTTATAATCTCAGAACAATGGCAAGCCTGACTGTAACAGGGGCTTTCATCCTGTCTGCACACAAAGACAAAAACACTGCAGGTTATGGCATGTGAAACCGTAACAATTAAACAGACCTGTGCATACACACTGTACAGCCCCAAGTACAGTGCATTCACAATCTGCACACACTGTGTTAAACTAATGTGCATTATCAGCAGGCCTGCATGAAACTATTTGACAGTTTAAGCAGAGCTCCAGGCAAATACAACACACCTTCAATACCAGTCTCCTGTTCTGACCTTAAACCATTCATTAGAAAGCTCTTTATAACAGAACAACCTTTATAGAAAATGCACTGTGCTTTGACATGTACTGGATTGCTATTATTAATACTGGAATTAAATTGCCATGATTCTATTAGTAATGTGTCTGAACATTATGAGAACTCTGATGATCTAAACCTTATTGTTAATCCTGTCAGTGTTCACCACCAGGGCTGATTTCTTGAACCACTTCATTACATTATAATACAATACAGTTAATTAAGGTTTGCAAAAATGTAGACCTGTCACTGTTAAGATCATTCAAATCATTCATGAGTGATGTGTATTCACAAAAAAATGACAGGGAGTGTTATTTCATCTGTGGGATCTGATGGTAATTTATCAGATCATCATGATGGGAGGAATAATACAAAAATATAATATCTGTTATTCTCTGTGAAGGGCGTTTGTATCTACAAAGAATGTGAAGGTTTTAAAACTCTGAGAAGATTGAACTTCAACTAAAAAGGCAACATTGGCTAAAGTACTGTACTGTACCAATATTGCTTTGGAACTGGAAGTTGGTAGTTGTAATACCTCTCCATTGCCTATAGGTGCCCCTCCACCAATATTCAATAACTCTGTAAGCGTGACCAGGGGAGCTCTTCTTTCGATGAAAGAAACTCCTCCATAGCTGTCTGACCTTGTGAACCGGGGGCTTCCTCTTTCATGGCGAGTTGGAGTGAGGGCTGCTTTTTGACTGCAACCCGTCCCGTCCGACCCAAAAACAGCCACGATCGGGTAAATACCGAGCCGGGTTCTGATGGACCGCGTTTATTATGATTTTAGACCACAAAAAGTAACTTCCGTGCCCGACTGTAGCCTTCTGTTGACGTTTCTTTGCAGCGTTTCGTCTGTGTCGTAAACTGAGCAGGCTTCCTACAGTCACACACATGCACGGCTAGTATTGGTACTTTCTGCAATTTCAAATTTTCCCACTTTTATTCTTAAGAATAGTAAGCGGCGACTGCGGTGGATTACGGAGGTAATAGTTGTGTTTTTAAAATAGTTCTCGGATGGCAAGAGTTAGATTGTTTCTTTCAAGTTGGTTTTTTGTGTTGATTTTTTTTTGAGGGGAGATTCGTGTTTAGTCAATTACGGAACGTGCTTCCTCTTTTGACTGCGAGATTGCTGTGTTATTATGGGGGGGTTGAGAGTGACGCGCTTTTTGTTTTAATATATGCAAATTATTCGTGTTTATACGTTGATTGTGCATCGGGGGGACTGCGGGTTCAAGAATTAAATGTAGCATTTTAGAGAGGCGTGTCTTTCTTTTTAGAGGCGGGGGGAATCAAGCGATTTATTTTAAGTGGCACACAGGAATGGCCAAAGCGGGCGAGCAACCGATTACCAGAATAATGAAATGTAATTTGCCGATAACTTGGATTTCATACTGTACAGTACTCAAGCGCTGTAGTATACCCCTAGGCTAGCATATGTCCCCACGCGTGCAGCGATTTGTGTAGTAGTATGTTGAATATACTATACTATACTGTATTGACCGAAATAAAAGGATTGCGTTAGAAAACGGATGTTGCGCGTTTTAATAATTAATGACTTGTTTCGCTTTTCTCTTTTCTATGTATTTCCCGTGAATTGTGTCCACTGTTCATGTTAAAACAATGTTGCATGAAATGCATAACGCTATTATCTGACATTAAAAATACCGGTGAGTTCTTGAGGTTGTGTTAATTTGTCAGTTTCTGTCATTCGTAAAACAAAATACTTCAGTTTTATTTTGTATTTCTGTCGGGCGGATTTAAGGGCATTTTCCCCCATAGATCCGAACACAAATTATTTAATTAGGTAACCAGACAGTTTCGTTTTCTAATAACACTATCAATTTAAAGTACCACCAGGCATCAAGTAACATGATAATGTTTCAGCTTAGTGTTAGAAGAAAACTAAGAAAGAATAACCACTGTAAATGCCTAGAATAAATTAAATATTAGGTTAGAATGTTTCGAGCTGTCATTTGTAGGCTGTTTATCGTTGCATAGTTATTGTCTGTTTGCTTGCCAGGGGGAAAATAAGACCCTCGGAGCATGACGTAATATCGCCTCGTTTAGTTTGTGGACAGACTGCTAGTTTACAAGCAGTGCCTCTTATGTAGCACTGCGTAGAATATTTTGCTTCTGCTTAGTGCTATATAAACATAACAATAAACCTAAAAGTAGGCAAAACTGAAGCTTAAAAAGAAGCACGAAAGAACGTGGATGCCCATGGAACAATGGGCTTTTTGTATCAAGGGTGTGTTTAAGTGGGAGAGATAAAATGTCAAGTAACCTTTGTGGAGGACACAGAATTGCTCTTGCTGTGCAAGTGACAGTACTGTAGGTGGAGATGCTAAACACAGCGTTTGTATATAGTTCTAAAAATCATTCTGGAATCAAATTGCACTAAAATACTGATTTTGAAGTCTTGTAAAACTATAGTATCTTATAAAATGGCACAAAACCAGAAAAAAAGAAATATCTAAAGTGTGTAAGCAGGCCCTTGTGTGTGTTTTATAGTGATTCATCAACAGTGTCCACTGTGATTTGTGGTACATGCCAGGGATGGAAATAAGACTCCTATTGCATAGCAGGTTCACCCATTCCATGTTTTAATATGCGCTTGATTAGCATCAGTGTATACACAATCGTATAACCAGGAGTGGCTTGAAATGCTATGCAGTGGAAGTCTTCTTTTCATCCCTGCAAACATTCACGCAAGGCCAGGCTCTCCATTACTTTATCGTGATGGAGTTGCGTTATATTTATATCTCCCAACAAGCTTTTTGTTTTTAATTAGACTTAAAGTACAGTTTAGTTTACAAAGCCTGACCTTGCTTTGTTTGTTAGAATAATAAAAAAAAAAGGTTTTGTCATGTTTCCCCGGTGGAAACCTTGACCCTTCAATCCCCACTGCGGAGACTTTTTCCTTCCCAACCAATATGATACTTTTTTTGTTGAGTTTCTCCTTCCCTCATCAGCTTTGTTGATAGTTACACAATAATTATATAGAGAACACCAGTGACAACTTTATTGATAATACAAATTGATGTGTTTTTTTCTGCTAGAAAGTGCTGTTTTTCTGTACAGTCATGGGTTAACGTTGTATTTGTATATTTGAACAGATAAGAGAAAGAACCCGAAGCAGCATGGAGTAGAAAGAGCCAGTAATAAAGAAGCTGACACAAGTTACAAAGAAGCAAGGGTGAGTCCAGATGCCTTCAATTAGTTACACGTTTTCAATCCATTGGATCTTCCATCTTTATTACATCACTTATTTCAAATGTCATGTTTCCATGTTTAAACCTTCCATCTGCGAATAAGAAGAGGAGCTCACAGGGTTTTAATAAGTGGACAAAAGGAGTTGCATTTCCATTCGGTTTCTTCATATCATCTGAACGAGCTGCACATGTAAAGAATAGACCAGGATGTGGTTGTGTTGGCTGTGCCACAGTGCAGTAACCCTTCCCCAGGGAGTGATTCTCGCTGGCCTGAGCAGCAAGTTCATGATTGGATGGTTTCCTTTCTCCAGCTGTGGTGTTTAAATACTACATTAAATTAAAATATGCTGTCCCCCAATTTCCCTAGACTGACTGTAAGAGCGGAACGTATCGGGGTCATTTCTATACTGAACGTTAAGACATTTGCTGGTCAGGTGGGCTGTGTAATTCTCTGTCCAAGCATGGAATCATGAAACCAGTCTGTAAAACTCAATATCAAACTGGGGCTGACGTTGATTCCATCAGCAGTCTACAATCCAGTTACACAAAGATACTTGTTGACGTTGTCCTTCAGTGCGAGTCGATGAGCTCAGATTTGTCCAGACCGCATTCATAACCGGGGGCTGACAAGAGTCCTGATTTGCTCCTGATGGAAATGAGCAGGACTGCTTTCAAGTCCGTCCCAGTGGAATAATTGTGTTGCCTGTAAAATGATTTATCCATTGTCTAATTCACTCAAATATTTTAAACGTGATCCGTTGCAGAGTAGGAAGTTCCGAATTGGAAATCCCCCCCCCCCTTACACTAAATTAGTATTAACTGTGAGTAATGTAGAGGCTTATGTGCGCAGCTGTGTTTGAAATTTGGGTTTTGTTTCATGAAACAGTTCAATTGGTTGGTTCAAAGTTTATTAGGGATACTTTCTTGGAACCCAAATAGAGAGGCTAAGTGTTGCTACATTGTTTATTGAATGAAATCCACCAGATTATTAGTAACTGTCACTAGATATTCAGATATGTATTTCTGTGATACAGTTCTTTAAAGATTCTCATGGTTTGTTTTTTTTCTCTCTTCCCTCCACAGACGGATCTTGTTAGTCACAGACCGGGAAAGTCAGAGTATCCTTTTTTTTTTCTTTTTTTTTTGTGTATTTATTTTTGGGTTTTTTGTTCCTCTCGGAGTTACCCCAGTTGCCTTGGTGTTCTCATCTTCTTTGCAAAGCTGTGTCAATGGCTCTGATGGACAAACACAAAGTAAAACGACAGCGTTTAGATCGCATCTGTGAAGGTAAAGGAAATGGTTTTCTCCTGGTTTCTGAAATGAGCGAAGTGTCTGTGATCTGTGTGAACCATGTCATCAGCAGACCTGGGCTCCATTAGTTGTTATTGTGCAATTCCTAATTAATTGCAATTAGTGGAATTGTAGATGAACCTTGGCACACCTGCGTAATTGTAATTCTAATATAGAATGGCTTGATTAGAGTTCAATAACACATTTATTTAATTCGATTTATTATTGTATTTTCAACCACTTCTGGTGATCCCATTTGCTTAAAGAAAACCCGTTCTATAGCATGTTTCTGTATTGGTAGTTATTGCTTTCGTATTTGGAATAAATAGAGTAAACACGTTAATGTGTGTATTGTAATTGAGCAAATGTATCATTGTAATTGCAATTTCAGCTCCCAGGTCTGCTGGAATTGGAATTGGAATTGACCCCAGGTCCTCTACACCAGCATCACCCGTCTTCATTTTTTTGTTGTTTATTTCATCTGTACTCTGGGTTCCGATTACTAGATTCTTCCGTAGTTTAACCTACACTCTAAAAACAGCCCCGCTGTGACTGCAGCAGCAGAATGCTGTAAAGGGCATCTCCAGCCTTTATTGTGCTAGATCAGGCTATGGCATTTTACTGGATCTCTGTCTTTGTGTAGGCTGCTGAGATGCAGAATAACAAAGCACTATGAAAAATAAACCGCTTAGTCATCCGGAGGCGGACAGTTTGTGGAAGATTTCTTAAAAATAAGAAAACAGAAATGTTAGCATTTTTGTGTGGGATAAGAATGAAGATGCTTGGTTATTGCTTACTGTGTGCAAATGACACGGTGCTGGCCCTGTTATTGGGTACTGTAGCCTATAGTCTGTAGACAGGGTGAAAATGTTGGTTCGCAGAGAGAAATGGGGTCATCTTTATTTTGTTGCTAGTAATTCCCAACAGGGAGTGAGTTTGCAGGGATTGAGCAGACTGGTCAGTAACATTGTCAGGAGTGTGCTGTGCCAGAGGGGTCTGTATCGCAAGTAATGAGGGTCTTGAACAGGCGCTCTCGACCAGTTCACATAGATGCTGGCAAAAAGTATGTGCCCCAGAGCAATGAAACTTGGCTCTCGGGATAAGGATGGTGTAGCTGGCACTTTCATTGTCTGTCTCGTTGGGACCTCAGTTTGTTTGTAACCTTTAAGGAGGTTGGAAGTACAGTGCAATGGCATGCTCACAGGCAGGGGCTGGGGGTTTGATCCTGATAAGCCCCAGGAATGGAAGGAAATGAGTGTTACATTTAAACTATCGCAGATCATTTCATTCCTGTTTTGTAGCTACTACAGCTCAAGGATACATTCTAAAGTGTAATAAATTACTCTTTTTAAAGCCCCAAATAGTCCCAAGTCTAGCTGCAAATGTTTTATTTCTAAGAGCATGATGCAGTATGACCCAACTGCAGATCTTGAGTGAGTGATGCAAAAGTTAATCGGAACGATTGAATAACCACAACTCTTAATTTTAACAAATTGATATTTTCATAACCGATTTAATCTGAAAACCCTACATTGGTCCTTTGCTGTTAATTTTGCTTGGCACTTTAATGTTTGTTCTCCTATTTCTTTAAAAGGTTTACAATGCATTTCACATTAAACTACAACTTCCCAGTCTTATTTAATCATCAGAAGAATCAAAGCTATGAATCAACTGATTATTCAACAAATGTGATGAAAGGTTCATGCAGCACTAGTGAGTTGTTTGGACAGGGGGACCTGCTTTCTGAGATATTTGCAAGAGACTCTGCTTCTGTTATTCCACTCATGTTATCAAGCAGTCTCCTAAGAAGAGGCCACTAACACAGGGGGCTCCCGAGTGGCGCATCCAGTAAAGGCGCTCCGCGCGGAGTGCAGGATGTGTCCTATAGCCTGGAGATTGCGACTTCGAATCCAGGCTATGTTGCAGCCGACCGTGACCAGGAGTTCCTAGGGGGCGGCGCACAATTGGCTGAGCGCTGCCCGGGTAGGGAGGGCTTAGGTCGGCAGGGGAATCCACGGCTCACTGCGCATCAGCGACCCCTGTGGCCGATAGGGCGCCTGTGGTTCTGCAGTGGAGCCGCCAGATCTGTGTTGTCCTCCGGCACTATAGGTCTGGTGGCATCGCTGTGGATCTGCAGTGCGAAAAATGACAGCTTGGCAGGAGCACGTTTCGGAGGACGCGTGTTCCAGCCGCCGTTTCCTGAGTCGGTGGGGGGGTTGCGAGCGGTGAGCCGAGGATACAGATAATAATAATTGGGCATGCTAAACTGGGGAGAAAACCGGGGTAAAAAAATTGGCGATGATTAAATTTTAAAAAAGAAAAAAAAAAAAAGAGGCCACTAACACAACAGCTCAAGTGCAACATTTTTATTTTTTGTTTTTTTGAGTTTTGACATTTTGTGTAAGTTTGTTGGGTTTCAGTGCAAGATAGAAGCTGTATGACAGCACATCCACTTGTGGTTAACCCTATGTAGATAAATACTGTTATTTGGCAGCACGCTAGGTTTTTTTAAAATTTTTACAAATATATATTTTTCCAGTAATATGCCACCAACACTGGTTTATATCTCCTCCAGTTTATAAGAAATGAGTCACAAGCCTTTCTAAGGGGCATGTTACAATGATAAAAATTGATGACAAAATTACCTGGTCGTTTTAAATGAGGGGACTGCAGCACAAAAACAGCCTTGCGATCCTAATCTAGTTTAATATGACTGTTAGAAAAAAAACAAATCACCTGTAGCTGCCTTTTGACATGTTTTTAGGTTAAAAATGATTAAGGCCTTAGCCACTGTCTGTAATTGTAGTCTGTTGTATGATTCTCAGGACTTCCAAGGGGCTGTGGTAATGTTTGCTCCGGTTTTGTGCTTTTTGGAGTTTTTTGGTTTGGCGGTCATTTCCGTTTTTATATTTTTAAAACATATTTTTCAGACAGGGTGTATTAAAGAGCCTCATGGCGGATATGGGACACAATTAAATCTGACCTGAAAATTTTACAGTGAAGGTCTGCGGTGTCTGTTATGGGCATAACAAGAACAGAATGGAAACACCACACTGTAAAAGCTTTAGGGTGTGTGCCTCCAAGTCTTGCTGTCTTAAATTCCAGCCCAGGTTGCTATTTATTTTGTAGTAAAAAGTCCAGTCCAAGTTTCAGTCCAATCCAATCTTTAGGTGGATACTGTGTGTCTCCGTGACAAAATCAACATTGCCGCTGGCACTTTCAGGCTGTCCTTTTACTGAGGTCACTGAGGTGATGAAACTGGTTTTGACGATGCCGCGTGAATCACTATACCCACACTGGGTGATCATGCAAATACAGGAATGCCTGGTAAGAAGCTAAAACTGAAAGTTTTTGCAGATTAATTGCCTGTAGGTGATGCATGTAGGTAGATCAGAGGTGCACAGCAAGGGCCATTTGTTACATCCATACTCTTAATTACTTCATTGAAACAGTTACACCTCTTCAGATACGAATCTGTTCATTCTTGAATTGATCACCTGTAAAACCTGATGTGAAATGGCTTTTGAGGGCTGGAGTAGATTAGTGCTGTGCTCCTCGATTTAATTTTTTTAGGGGACAGCCGTTGAAATGTTGTTTGAATGTATTGTGGTAAATTTTTAGTAAAAGGTCCCTGACCGAGTCAAACTGTCTTCTGATTAAAAGGTACTGACAGAGGGCTAACAGAGTTTACTGTATGTATTTTCAAGCTGCAGATTTAGCCTTTTTTTGTTGTATCTCTCCCTATTTCCATTACACATATTGATACTGCCTGCCCCTTTGCTTCAATGATCAAAGATGTATGTGGGCAAGCAAATGAACTGTTTTTTGTGTAGTTGAACCAGTTTGTTTTGTGTTTTTGTAATGACAGTCCTTGAAGTTGTCTTGACAACCTTTCAGCTTAATTCATGTGACTTGTCAAGAGCTTTCTAAGCTGTACAGTGAGAGCTGCAGCTTGTGTGTGTTTAATAAAATAGGTTGGAATTCTCGCATGTTATATGGCTGAGGACGAGGTACATATGCCATATTAATTCAAGTAGGATTAAAACAAAATGTACAAGAGCTTTTGTTTGCTTAAATGTAGGTCCATTAGTTAAATGTAGGTCTGGCATGCTTTTCAGCTCCAAATTGCCCTGACCCCTTCCCCCATCCCCCATGCTTCAAGTAACAATGGGATTTCTCTATGTGGTAGATTGAATCAGTGGAAGATATGATTGCTAATGGGTATTATTGCCATGGGGCTTTTGATTTTATAGAGTGTGTCAAATATATTTAGAGTTGTTTTTTTTGTTGTGTTTTTCAATGACGCCAGCAAGCAAGGCACTAGATGGGGCCCAATGCGCCTGGGTCAAGCTGTTCCTTATTTGTGTGTATGATGATGCCCTGATAGGGTGTGCACAGATCCCCATTCGATGTCAGTTTGTTCTCTCCCCCCTGCCCCCTGGAGAGTTATCTAGTTGATTAAAAACTAAACCAGGATTATTGTTGTGTGCTTGTGCCAGCTTGTAGTCCTTTGTGTAGGAAGCAGGCAGAAGGGAAGCATGGTGCTCGAGACACAAGGACAGGAGCTCATTCCAGCTCCGACACATCTCTTTACCATCTTAGTGTAGAGTGCAGTACAGCTGCGGCCAAAAGTTTAGCATCACCCTATAGAATTAACAAATGTTGCTTCATAAAGGCGAATAAAACCGGCTGAATAACGTTGCATTAAAATATTGAATTACATACTGCTTTGTAGTTTTCCATATACTTAACAAAAAAAATGAAGAATTTTTTTTTTCGAAATCTAAAATGAAATACTGTACTACTATGGCTTTCGGTAGACTCTGGCAATATCTTTCTGTAGTAGCTCTGATTACATGATGTTAAATAAAAGATCTTAATCCTGTTCATATTGTGTTTTTTTATTTATTTATTTTTATTCCCTGAATCCTAAAATTCTAGGAGATGCAAAACTTTTGGCCATAGCTATATATTGGCTCTTTAAGCACAGAATACCTTCATGGAAAGATCACCCTAACATAACTCATTTTATATAGCTTCAAAAAGGAAAAAGAATGAACAGCAAAATTAGTTTAGTGGTTTGCTTATTATAAAAGTAAGCTAAACTCAAATTAACATGTGTATTTATATTCTTATGTTTTGGATTTAAGATGGTTTTACTTTCAAAATGTTAAGGTTAAAATGTCTGGCAGATTGCCTTCTCTTAGCAAGCTTCAAAAAAATAATCTTCAATCTCCTGAAAGACCTTGGCTGGTGCCAGTCTCTCTAATCATTGTATGTATAAATTACCGCAACGCCAAGGGCTAAACCCGAACAGTATAGAAAATGGATTATATTGGCAAGTCTGCAAGTTTAAAAAAATCTAGAGAAAAATGCTCTTTGTGCCAGTCTGAAAGTGTGTACATTTCAATACAAATGCTCTGTTTTAATCCCTGAAACACCAGCGCAGACCCACTACATTGTGCACTGCTGGTGTTATTCACATTAAACAGCTCAAAGGATCTGTGCTCTGCGTAATATCTCTCTAAAGTTTATTGAGAGAATCAGAATTTGGGTCTATTGGGTGGAAGCAAAGCTCTATTGACTCTGCAGGTAGAAGAAGGAGTGTCTACCCGTCTCTCTACTCCACCCCTCTGCTCAGGCTCAAATGGTGCACAGTCAGGTCTGGTTTAGCCAGCTGCAGCTACTGTAGTAACAAGGCACAGCTCGCGCTGCAGTGTTAGCACTGTTTGTTCTACAGTGCCACTCTCAGCAATCTTTCTATTGAGAACTGTTTTAAATAATCCACTTTGCAGAGTCACTTTTAAGATAAATTCTGTCAAGGTCACTCTATCATTTTTTTGTGAATTTTTTTTTTTGTGCAAATAAAGTGCAATTTCCCCTTTTTTTCCCTGATATTTAATTTTTGGATGTGACTTTTTAGTTTTAAAATTTAATTGGCATTTCTGATTTTAAAAAAAACAGCAAAAAAAAACCTTGCCGTACCTGGTACTATTGTTGTGTGCATTTAATTAAAAAAAAAAAAAAAGAGTGACTGCCTCTTTAAAAAAAGAAAAGAGCTCCTTCCATCTGTTCATGAGATTTGTAATGGTTGGTTGATGCGGAGTTATGGCTGCGTCTGATTGGACGTCTTCAGACTGTAGTGGCAGCAGCACGCTTTGGGTGTGCAGGGTTTGTTTTTTCTGGACCTCACTGCGACTGAGAAAGGGGGGAGGCCGGCTGACACCAGGATGCAAGGTTTGGGGATTTCTCTCAAGGCTTTATTTGTCTTGTGGAGGTGCTTGTGGTGTGCATGCAAGGAATCCTTTTTCTCGATCGCTGTGCTCGGCATGTTGAGGCAGGGTTTGTGTGAGGCTAGGGTGGGGCACTGCAGCAAGACCGAATCCCCTCACTCACAAACACACAGCCGCACCGCTCTAGAAAAAGCACCGTGAATGAATGAATGAATGAACCCTTCTTGAATGAACAGCTTTGTGTGGCCCTTGATTTGTCATGCGCGTGTATTGTTGTGATATTACTGCTGATCCAATGTGCACACATACATACAGATTAGACTGAAATGCATGCATGTTTCAACTACAGTAGGAAGGAAGGTTACAATCCAAGGGCTAATTACCTTTTGTAAGGAATTGAAGGCACCTGAATGTTGTAGTGGCTGAACAATACACCTTGCTGTGGGGTTTTTAATTGCTTGCAATGTAAATGTTAGTTTACAGTGTTGCTGATGTCTAACCCCTTCAAGGCTGGCTCTAAACAGCCAATCACTTCTTTTGGCGTTGGGTTTCCTAAAGCTGGTGTCGAGTAATTCCTGGGCAGTGGGAGAGCCGACACACAGTCCAAACAAGCTGGGGTTTCCAGCCCACACAAATCTGCCCCGATCTTCCACGCATGCTTCCATTTGTTGGGTGTTCTTTTTGTTTTTTTCTGCCCTTGTGTTCTGTGGGTCGCAGGGTTATTTTGTCACATGTTTGCTGTGCTGTAGGATGAGAGATGCCTTTGATAGCAGAAGGTTCTGTGTTTTATAGCTTTTTAAATATAGACTTGAGACTTGAATAATCTTAAGTGTAGATGGCCTATGCAAAGTTGTTCTCTTCCGATAAACTAGTACAGTATGCGTCTGTTTCCGATACAGAACTGCACTGCTAGCGTATCAGAAATGACTGCAGATAATGCATACTGCACAATTAGTAATGTTTTGGAAAGATGGCTTTTCGAATGGATAATGGGAGCCGAGACAGCTGACTGAATTACTTCACATTGCTTAAATAGTAAAATGCATGATTTTAATTTGAAAGCCAGGGATGTTAAACATGCTGGGCATTAGGACATCAAGACATCAAGTTTTTTGTCGGGAGTTGTCCTGCATATTGAAACCTCTCCTCAATGCCACAGGCGATATAGTAGCACAAGCCACACACATCCTCTGCTCTGCACAGCGTCTGCTGTGACTTCAGCTTTTCAGGACCTGTTCTAGTCAAAGTAGTCTTGTTTCTGTTTGCATTACTATCGGCTCAGTGAACTTGGAAAGGAGATTCAATCAGATTAAAGCTAATACAGTTGGTTCAGTGGAAACCTTTCTTAAGCAATCCATATTTTTCTTCAAATCCACAAATTGTAATATACTGTACAAGGCTTCACTTTCTTTAACCAAGTTGCTAGCTAACCCATACATACATCATGACATTTCCTTGAGTTAGTAATGTTATTTATACTGTGTTTTATTTAAATGCATTGTATCACCACTTGTTATGTTTTCATTTGCTCTTCGGTATGACATTACTTATAGCTAAGACTGAGCTTTGTAAATGTGTTTGCATCATGGATAGCAAAGGCATCGTTCATTTGAATGTATTGTACACAGTCAGCAGTCAATACCTTCAAGGGGCAGTGCTGAACCAGGCAGACCATTCCATAGAGGAAACTGCTGTAATTGCAAAACTCCCTGAAGTGATGCAGAGAAATCTGAGCCTTGGAGATTTGCAGGGAAACTGCCTGGGCTCTTTTCTGATCTAGTGTACTCGGTTTTTAATATATTGTTATTCCTCTTGCCACGTGACTGCGGTTTCATGCATGGCAAATGAGCGAGGAAGCAAACCCAGTTGAGATTCCTGATTTCCTTCCCAGGTAAGCGCTGGAGGGTTTGGTTTGAACTCCTGAAACATCTGGGGAGGTTAAGCCAAAGACAACTGTAAATATACAAAGCTGTCACAGGGTAGGAAATGGGGAGGGGAGTAGCAGCTGTATGGGAAAGCAATGTGAAGGCCTTATTATTTTTGCAATGTATAGAAAGGGCTGTAGTCTACAGCTGCATTTCAAAAGAAAAAAAGGCTCAATGTCTTCGATAAGCCAGATCTCCACAATGAGCCGCTACTGCCGTACATGTTAAATGATTATCACAGATCACTATGAAATAGGTACATTGTATAGGGCAACAAGGGTAAAGACACCACTATATCTTGTAAATGCTGTTTTGTTTTAGCACCAATAGTGTCTGTGTTGTGAATGTCTCAGACTTAAATTTATAGTATGCTTCTGTATATATTTTTGAATAATGTCCTATTTAGATTGATTGAGTCTTTATTTTAAACATATGTTATTGTACATATCCACCTTTACTATTAAGCTGCCTCATTCTGTTTTAGTTTTGTATATTTTAAGTTTAAATGCCATATTTAAGCAATTGGGGCAGGAGGATAAAAAAAGTTTGTGTGTGTTTAAAAATACAGGGCTTAATTAAACACGTTATTAACTGTAGCATCTTGATACAATACATACACATGCATAAACAATCTCCTTCTAGTCTGTCTGTCTCTTGTTTGACAGGAATTAACCACTTGCTGCTCCAGTCTGTGGGGAGGGGGGGCGGGGGTCTGACCCTCAGAGGGGTACGGTCACTGTGTGGGGGATGGGCGAGGAGAGATGCTATCTCTGCGTATGGGGCGGGGGTTAGTTTGGTGAATGGGACCCTTGTTCATTGTCCTGGATTCTGAATGCCATTTGTGTACACTAGTTGGATAAGGGACTTCAATGCAGGTTCAGTTAGTCTGAGAGATGCAGACACAGTTTGGGAGACAATAGAAACAGCAGGCTCGAGGTTTCTGATAGTTTTTAATGATTGCAGGCCTTCTGTTGTGGGGTTTTAACCTAGGAAGACCGCACAACATACTTCGTCCACCTTTTTAAAAATCTGTAATTTAATATATATTGCAATCGACGTGTCACCATTTCCTTTAATTGTATATTTCATGTATTTAAGTATGTTCATGCCTAGTATTGTAAGTCAGTACCAAACGAAAGGTAACCTCTTTATTTTCAGTGGTTTGGTTCAGTGTTAATGCTTGGAGATTTCAAGGTTACGATGCGCCCCAGTGTGCTGTGCTTCTGAGCATAACGAGGTGCACTTTGTTTTACATGAGAGGCTCCTGTGCTGGGGCTTGTTCCAGGGAAGGAGCTCTGGGACTCGCAGGATTGGACTCATTCTCCAGGCCAGGGATGAGTCCTGCACACACAGCACAGGCATTGTCATTTTAGTTTGCTGTTTAGTATGCTGTTTATTCGGTAACCAAGGGGAAATTGCGTCATGCGAGCTATGGGTTTAGGTTTTGGATGATCTCATCATTGTCTGTCTCTTATCGTTCCAGGCATTCGCCCACCGATTCTGAACGGCCCGATGCACCCCAGGCCCTTGGTGGCGCTGCTGGACGGGCGAGACTGCACGGTGGAGATGCCCATTCTGAAAGACGTGGCAACCGTCGCATTTTGCGACGCTCAGTCTACACAGGAAATACATGAAAAGGTAGGAAAAGAGGAGAAATTCCCAACTCGTCTTTGTTTCGGATGATTCTCGCTTTATCTTGTAATTATTGTTCAGTACATCTATTGACACTTACAACCTACAGGAAATGTACCCCTCCAGCATCAATGTTTTGATCCCCTGTAGCAGCAGCACTACCTCACCCTGTCCAGCATCCAAACTTACTGTATTGTATCTAACAGGATATATAGTACGTGAAAAATAAATAGTATTAAAAAAATAATAACTTAAGTCTGGCGGCTGGATTCCTGTTAACGTCTTGTTCAGTGCTCCATCTTTTAATTTATTTTATTTATTATTACCTTTTCAGGACTCTACACTAACTTTTTTTTTTTTCAAACAAAATCCAGGTTGCCTGTAGTGAAATTTTGGTTGCCTGAAAAAAAAAAAAAAAACATTGCTATTTTCTTAAAATGTATTATTTATTTACCAAGCAGACACCCTTATCCAGGCCAACAAACATTGAACATTTCATTGTGATATACAGCATCACTTTCAGTCACAGATATGTTGCATCAGTTCAGACTTTTCATATAGTTGCATAACATTTTCCATTTTCAAGTTGCCCGAGGCTGAATTTTGGTTGCCCCAGGCAACTGGGCAACTGTTAGTGTCAAGCCCTGCCTTAATCCTTAACTTGCACATCAAAAAGTGAAGGTTTTATACAGGGAAGTATCAGATTTTTGCAATTTATTGACAACATGGCCCAACAGTGAAATCACAAAGGGTGAGAACTGTATTTAGATATGCTGTAAATTATTTCTGAGAAATGAAGCACTCGGAAACTACTGCTGAGCCAGGATTTGGGGATTTGCTGCACACTGTGCTTTGTGATTCTCGTAACCCTTCTGGGTCCCCCCCTTGCCCCGCAGGTCCTCAATGAAGCAGTGGGTGCCATGATGTACCACACCATCACACTATCCAGAGATGACCTGGACAAATTCAAAGGCCTGCGCATCATTGTCCGGATCGGCAGCGGTTTTGACAACATTGATATCAAAGCAGCTGCTGAGTTAGGTAAGGGGGTTTACATCTCTCCTGGCTTTCTGTCCTCTTTCACTGTGTAGCTTCTTAATAGCTCTGAGTTTACCAGCGTTGCAGAGGCTACGGCATTTCAAATCTGCTGGGTTCAGAACAATGAAACATTCACTGGCGTTGTGGCTTATAGTGGAAATGTATTGCCCAGAGGAAACTGCATGGCCAGGCTTGTGCCGAGGTGGAAGGTGTGCCTGTATGTAAGGTATGCAAATAATTGTAGACCTTCACAGTTAATATATGGCACACCTGAAATAAGGGATCAAAAAAAAAAAGAAAGAAATGGTTAAATCTCCACCCTGAATTAATGCAGAAATCTTTTTTTTTTTTTTTCCACCAGCACATTACTTTCCAAAGCAGCGAGTAACTGTGGTAGTTCCCTTTGTGTTAGCCTCCTATTGCTGACGTGTGCCCTCCAATTTGAGGTGCTAAGGTAGTTAAACCTTGTGTATGGTTAATCTTAATTACCCAGAGCAAGCTGTTCCAGTGCCTAATGGGTAGCAGCACTTCATAGAGCACAGGCTCTGTAGTGAATATTCGAAAGCTTTAAAACGGCAGGGCTCGTAAGTGTTTTCGGAATTGTTTTTTTAAGACGGAGCACAAATAATAACACGTGTATTTGCAGAATAGATGGGCTTGCAGGATAACTACACACAGAGGAATGATTAAACAAATGCATAAGCATGAAAAATCCAATCCCTGGGCATTAATACATTTTCCGACTTATTTAGCTATTTTACTTTCTTAATGTGATTGATTGTTTGTCTTCTTTCTTTCATTCTTTCTTTTTCTTTCTTTCATGAGAACATAATAAATGCTTAAAACAAGAGGTTGCTGTTTGGCCCATTGATTCATGCCTTCCAAGCACACAGTTGTTCCCCAGGCAGTATCTATTTATTTGATATGACATAGTTTCAACTCTTGTATTTATTCCACAAATATATTATTGTGCATTACAGAGTTTGTGTTAGTGAGGCCAGATAGCAGATGGACACTTAACTTTTCTGAACTGCATTCAGTGGTGTTACAAAGTAAAGTAAGATGCATTGGGAATGAACAGTTGGACTTGACAGTGATCTATCTGTGGTGGTGAAGCTGGTCAGTGATCACTGAAGCCAGAGTAATAATCCCTGGTGTCCTCACTGTCTCCTCCCCCTGCAGGGATTGCAGTGTGTAACATCCCCTCGTCCTCGGTGGAGGAGACGGCCGACTCCACACTGTGCCACATCCTGAACCTGTACCGGCGGGTCACGTGGCTGCACCAGGCGATGCGAGAGGGCACCCGCGCCAGCAGCGTGGAGCAGATCCGCGAGGTGGCAGGCGGAGCGGCGCGCATCCGGGGAGAGACGCTCGGCATCATCGGCCTGGGTAATTATGAAACACGCCCCATCCCAAAGCCATTGCAACAAACAACATCATGTAGACAGCAGCCTGGGATATGGACGAGTGGAAGTGCCCTACCACTGTACTGTCCTGCCCACTGGATGATGCGACTCCAGTTCAAATGATCACAAAATGTCTTGGACAGAAATCTTTTATTCTGCCAGGCTTCAATTGCGTAAATGTATTAACTTTTAGGATAGGCTGACGAGCATAAACCTTTTTTTTTATGCAGAAACATTTCAGTGTAGCTTTTTCAACGGTGTCCATTGAAATGAAATACACCATTTAAAATGATTTTGCGAATTAGTCATAAATATAATTTGTATAGTTTTACTTCCTTGTCTGCTGTAGCTACTGCTCTTCACAGGGCTCAGCTAACGGGATAAATGTTGAATTGTGGCTGATTGCTTTCCAGGGCGGATTGGCCAGGCAGTGGCTCTGAGGGCGAAGGCGTTTGGATTCAGCGTGATTTTCTACGACCCCTATCTTCCAGATGGGGTGGAGAGGTCCCTGGGCCTGCAGAGAATGAGCACCCTGCAGGATCTGCTAATACACAGCGACTGCGTGTCGCTGCACTGCTGCCTGAACGAGCACAACCACCACCTCATCAACGACTTCACCATCAAACAGGTCACACAGCTAGATCTTTCATCACACAGAGCGCTGTCCTGCTTTAATGATTGGAAGTGAAATGTACTGCTTATAAATCCGTTGCTGTGAATAAGTACACCGGGATTCCGTTATTGAAATGTATTCTGGGTATGGGATGTGGTTGTGTGTGCGTCTGTCTCACCCCACACGAAATGATTTACAGAATGCCGTAAATTGGTTTGATCTTTCATTCTTTGTGAAGATAAGCTGTGGAGATCCGGTTTTGTATTAAAAGGCATTAAAAGACACACACATTACTGAGACTGCAAAGGCTGCTAAGAATCTATGCTTGGGTTAGCACCCTGATGGATTTTTGTGGCCCAGTGTTTCAGGCATGTAATAGATTCTGTCATTCCCCATTGTGTTCTGCTTGAGAACATACATTGGATTTTTCTTGGGTGTAGCTGTGAGGTAAATTGGCTTAAGGTACTTTTTAAAAGAATTAAGGGATTTGCAGCAACTGTTTGTCAGATCAGGTACGCTCTGTGTGTGCATTGCTTTTATGTTATATCAGATTCTTTATTGAAATAAACTAAGATGAACTGTCCCAACTTGAACAAATACACCAGTCAGTATTGTTTAGTACTTGTAAGTTAATAGTTTGAAATCTCTTTTTACCAGAATGTAAAATCATAAGACATGTGAAATACCATAACGATGTATATATTTAGGTGAAATATTAAGATTGCGATCAGTGGTATTTACTGTACATCTTCAAAACTCAAACTAGTCCACTGTAACCTTTGAGAAGCAATCTGATCTTGATGAAAGACATCAAAATACATTATAGGTCCTAAATATGGTCTTTGTGAATTAAGAGCCGACTGATTTGCTTGACTGTTAGCTGACTGGCAGTTGCTTTGAATACAGCTTAATCCTTTCAGTCTTGGTGCCATTTAGAGTTCTTAAAGTACAGACGGGCCTTTAAAAGTCCCATTTACCAAAATGTATGTAAGAAAGTGCCCTGTTCTCATGCATACTCCAGTAAAGGAGTTCCTTTTATTGAATTAAATAACTTAATTTCATTTTTCAGCTCGACAAAAAATAATTCAGCACTGAAAGGGTTAAAGTTGTATCCTTGGTTTGTGTGGTAACTTCTCGATAGCACAGAGCTCTCCACTGCGCCGCTCATCCATTCTGTCTTGATTGTCCATGTGGAACAAACCTAACCTTGTCACGTTTCCAGCCTGCTCACTGATTCTGTTGAACTCTGCTGTCCTGTTGCAGATGCGGCAAGGGGCGTTCCTCGTGAACACTGCCCGGGGAGGATTGGTGGACGAGAAGGCCCTTGCTCAGGCACTGAAAGAGGGCAGGATACGAGGGGCGGCGCTTGATGTTCACGAAACCGAACCTTTCAGGTAAGCAGCAGTCTTCCAGGGATGTAAAACTCAAGAGGCATCACAGCATTGTCAAGAAGACCAGCTGTTACTGATTGTTAGACATGAATAGGTTCTGTCCATAACTAGAAAACGCTCAAAGGTAGTATATTTAGTAGTCCTGCAACAGACTTACCAGACTTTTTTTACTTTCTCCTCTCGTTTCAGTTTTTCTCAGGGTGCTTTAAAAGACGCCCCAAACCTGATCTGCACTCCTCACACAGCCTGGTACAGTGAACAAGCATCCATTGAGTCGCGAGAGGAGGCTGCCAAAGAGGTCCGCAGAGCCATCACAGGTACGAGTCTTCTAATGCCGGGAGGGCAAATAAGTAGCAAGCAGCGCACAATGGTGGAAGTGAACCTTAATCGTCTCCCGAACTACAACCTTTGAAACTTGACTGCTTACCACATTCTCCTCCTGCGTTGTGTTCATTTTCAGGCTTTCAGTTTGGTTCTGCTTAAGGAAAGGTTTCTGTGCTGTACCTAGTCAGCCAGCAGTTTATCTAGTAAGCTAGCGTGTTCTCTAGTGGAGAGTCGAGGCTCTTCGGTTGTGTCACTGTGGTTTTGTTGTTCTTTTCTCAAGGGCGCATCCCAGACAGTCTAAAGAACTGCGTTAATAAGGAGTATCTGATGGCAGCGGCTCAGTGGCCAACCATGGACCCAGCCAGCGTACACCAAGAGCTCAACGGAGCTTCAGCGTACAGGTACAAGAGGAAAGACTGAATAGTAGCAATGTGTGCCTGATGCCAGTGTAAGCGCATTGCTCTGTAGTGGTTAGTGATGGTGAAGGAGCGTGCACGTTGTTGTCCAGCAATGGTAACTTGTGTTTTTTCTTGCGGCAGGTTTCCAGCAGGAATGGTCGGTGTCACAGCAGGAGGGCTCCCAGCTGCAGCAGTGGAGGGGATGGTAGCAGGAACCCTGTCAATCTCACACGGGATCCCCCCCAGCCACGCCCCCTCACCCGGACAGACCATCAAGCCTGAGTCCGACAGAGAAATCCCAGCGGACCAATAGCAACGCACCAAAACCACATTCCTCACCCTCGCCACCTCTAACAGGCAATTGCTGACTTTCCCTTTAAAACAAAAAAAAACATCTGAACATTTTCTCTGCAGTTCTGTTTGACTTGTTTTTAATTTCTCAATGATTACTTCACATTCTGTTTGTTGCTTTAAGTGGTAAGCATTAATTGCCTATTAAAGGACTTTTTTTTCTCATTTTAGATACTTTTTTTTTTGGTGTGCAGTATTAAGTGCTGGGAACTTTGCACAGATCACCTCATTTAAAACAGAACAGTGTGCTTTTATAGTGACATGGAAAATACAATCAAAGGAAACACTTGGCCACTACTAATCTTCTTAATTAACATAGTAAATAAATATATATATATATATAATCTCCAAACCCGCTGTAGCCCCACAATCCTTACTTTTTGAATGGGTAGGCACTTGTCATAGTATTTCTGATTCCTTCTTAAAAAGCATGAATGTGCACCAAATTAAAAAAAAAAAAATAAGCAGCAACAGAAGCTACCTTTAGGAAGTTTGTGTTTTGAAATGCCTCCTAATATCAGGCCACATTGTCTACCCAGATCCTTATGCAGTCAGTCTAACACACACACACTCTCACATATATTTATACACATACACACACTCTTCTCCCTCTTAGCTTTGCTCCCAGTCTCGCACCCACAGCCTTGTGTTTCCTCCAATAAAAAAAATATTTCTCTGAGCATAGTTCGTCAATACTCTCAATCTTTGTGCCCTCTGGGTTACAGCACACAGACTGCACGACAAAACCCTGTGATCATTTACATTTTAAAAGGTGTCTTGTACCCGGTATTCATAATATTTTTTTCAGCTGCAAGCAGAAACCTCTAGGAGTGTCACGCTGGGTTTGTATCGGAATATCTTTTCAAACAGGAACTGATGTAGAAAATGAGTGTCCCTGTCCCTACTTGTTTGAGCTCTTATGTTTTGTTGACGAGGGGAAGGGAGTTTCTTAATTGTTACTGTATAGGATTTGCAGGAGAAAAAATATTTTGCAGTGTTTTATATTCAGGTATTTCCTTTTATTTTTTTTTTGATCAAATGTTTTTTTTTTTTCTAGTATTGTGGAAAATACTGAAAATGGATTTTAATGATCTGATTTAGAATTTGTTGATTTGGTGACATTCCTAGAAGTGTTTGCGGTGGTGACAAATTTTGATTTTAGTACTCGATTCCATATGGCAAACTCAGACAGCAAAAATTGCAGTTCCTGCTTTGGCTCTTGCAGACGGTGGTATATACGTTTATTCTCCTTTGGCAGAGACATTGAAGGGCCACAGTAAACGCCAGCCAATACAGGGGCAATCCCACAAGGCAGAAGAATGTAAAGCAACTTCTCCTCAGAAATTTGGTTTAGAAACTTGAAAATCCTTGGCATCTGCCAGACAGTTCAGTGACATATGTAGCGCCTGCCTACTATAAATGGATTAGGCACTACAGAGGTTTTACACCTACTATTAAAGACTGGCTTCCCAATCTGTACCACAAGAGGCCGCCAGCAGCAAAGTATATGTAGACATCCATAGCAAGTATTTTAGGATGATTATGTAGTGCTTGGCTGCTGAATTTGGTTAAGAAAGTAGCAGTACAAATGCTTCTAAATTCGGGTTCCAGGAGCAGTGAGATTGTGACTCTCTCGAATTCCCCGAAGCTGAAAACTACCTTGAATAATTGGAACCAGATGAGGGGTACAGGACGGATGCACACCATGAAGCAGGCTTGTGATTCACAGCAATTGTAACAATAATTGACCACGATCAATCCAGTGCCATGCAGGCATGTCTTGTAGAATGAAAGAATTGTCTGGTTTCCTTTCCGTCATTCTGCAGGCAAACCATTCATTTTATAAAGCTTTATAAAAAAAATAAATAGAGACAAAACAAAATCGCTGCTTCTTGAATTTACAGGCTTGTGAAGAAAAAAAAATTCTGAGGACTGTAGGTGTTAATGCTGAGGAGGAGGGTGTTTAAGATGTTTAAACGGAAACATGTCGTCCAGCAATGGGCCTTTCCAATATTTCAGTGTTCAGAATTCTTAATCTGCTGCTTGTAGCTGTGCTCCAAGTGAAAGAGTTTTGGGATTCAATTCTAGCTTTTATTAAAGCCTTTTTTTTATTATTATTATTAACAACAAAGATGTAGGCCATGCTTTGCCTCTCAGATGCGCGCTAAAGTAAACAGACGCCCAATTTAAAGGGACTTGCTTGGGATGAGGAATGGAAATGGGGTGCCTCTGTATGTAGAGTTTATAGATCTTGAGATCTTCAGGGGTGTTTTGTTCTTCTCTTTAAAAAGCATATTTCCAAAGACTCAACAGTACCCTGTCATTGTTACTGGCAGTGACGAACTTTTGAGTTTTACAAATTTAGGGCTACCAAGCTTTCAAAGTTCAGCCCCTCAGTAATAATGTGCAGGAATGGCTTTACTGTGACATTGAAATGACTGGCAGAGGTCTGAAACAAAGCTCTGCTGCTTTCATTCACGATCATGTAATGGGCGAGGATCGCTGTAGGAAGAGTTCCTTGCCAAAGGAGGAATGAATGTGTATAAGAGGTTCTTTACTGTGAATTAACTGCTCTGTGACCTAGGAATACCTTTGTAGTACCTCAAGACCTGATATTGAATGTACTCTTGTTCTTTCTCTGTGTACAGTTTTTTAAATTCTACATACTACTTTACTATACAAAAAAAAGAGAGATCCAAACTAAGACAACATGTCATACTTTTTAAATACAGAAGAAAATAAACACTTTAGGTATATCATAAAACTTAAGAAAATTAAAAAATCTCAGGCTTAAAAACAATACGATTACGTTCTATTTTATTTTTATATATAGCTTTGGCTTTCAATAACCAGCGACCCCCTCTTCCCAGTTCCCAAGTCCCATGAGAGAGAAGTTATGCAAGGTTTCCATTTATCAAGTCTTACCTTTCCCAACTTATTAAAATGATCCAAAAGGCCCATTCTGTATGTACGTGGGGCGTACACATGAACCTAGGCAGCTGTGCCATTACCTTCTTTAAATGCTTGCATACATGATGTATAATGGGATATCTGATAGCAGCTGAAAAGGTTAGCCATTTTAGCAGATTTGCGCTTGCTGGGGCCTTCAGGGCTGTTTGACAAGCGCGTGTCTGAATTTTGGGAAGGTGGAATGTCTAAAGTAGCAGTTGCAGCACTAAACAAGCTTGTAGTTTTTAATTCTAGCTTGATTGAACCAAGTCATTTTGTTATATATGAGAGATAGTTAAAAGGCATTACATTGAGATTTCTTTAAAAAATAAATAAATAAAAAGGATATATAGAAACAATTAAACCTGGATTAAAGAAAATCAAGTGGTTAGGAAGGGGTCTGATTAATTCAGCTGTGTAAATTTCAGATACGAAATGACATGAACTGCTGTTGGAATGAAAGGATTAAAGGTAACCGATTCTAGAAAATATAGTGTACAGAAAATGCAATTAGCTCGCCGTCTTTATTTAACGTAATTCTATATTAGTAATGACCTGGCCTCCACACACCCCTTGTATCTACCTGTCCTTAACAAACGTGTGAGCTGATCGGGCTGAAATACCTTGGAGGGACTTGAACTTGGGCTCTCATGTGTACCATGAAATGTCGTTTTTGTTTCTTGTTTTTTTTTTTTCTTTCTATTTCTATTTGGAATAGGTGTGATAGATACATTGTTGTTAGTGATGTGGATTAGAAAATCAAATTGAATGGTGACTTGTAACATGAACATTTTGTGTGTTTTTACATGCTGTATTGAAACATTTCATTAAATTTTTCAATTTTTTTTTTAGATTACCTTTGATAAATGTGAGTTAAAAGAAAGATGCATGAATCCATCCTCAACTTGATGGCGTATTGACAGCTGTCAATCAAAGATTCTGCATGGAGTGCTCTTATTAAATCCATTGCTCACTGTCCTTTTAAAAGGGACAACTTTCCAAAGCCAATAAAAACGTGTGGCAACTTTGAGAAGCTTGACCATATTACTTAAATAGTAAAAATCTGACCATACAAAAACAATCCAACTTTTGAGTATAGCGTTTCTCTAACTGCAAAAACACATGCAATCTATACAGTATCATCACCACATTTTCTTACTCTCTACAGTGCTGCAAATGCAGTGCTACTTTTTCCTGAGTACTGGCCGCCGCTGGAGTTGAAAGGCATGTCCATGCCCGGGGGATGGCCCAGCCACTGGATCTGCCGTCAGGGATATTTTAAGAACATCTCTGAAGTTTACCAGGCCAGCACAAGTCACTATTGTAATCCCCGTTGATGGGTGGCTGGGAAGCTGTGTCATTTCAGTCCCGGGTTGTAGAGAGTCTAGCTTCATATAACAAGAAAAAAAAAGAAAAGGAATATGGAAACCGTATGAAAAGCTATTGACGTTTTGAAATGTATTTTTACAGCATGTGAACATAGTGTTACGATTTTTTTCTTTATCTTTTTTTAAATTATTTTAATTTCAAATGTCTGACTGCAAAACTTGTTTTCTGTTCTCTTTTAGGCTCTTAAGGATGATTTTTTTTCTTTTTTTTGTGTTAGAAACAATCATGTTTGTGATGGTAACTACCGCTATAAAATATTTTAATAAAAATCTTAAAGCCTATTGGTAAAGTGTTTTTTTTTTTTTTTTTTATTGCATTCAATTTAGTGGAAGAAAAAAAAAAAACTCAAACTAATTTACAACCACATTTTGGATTAAAATATATACCAGGAACAGTAGAAAACAAATGCATACATTGTTGATGTATTCAGCATTCTTTCTCTCTTAATATTCCTTCTGCTGCTGGATGTGTCACACCATTAAATGCAGGTTAAACTTGCTATAAAGAGACCATTAGTTCTTGAACATATTCAGCCTGTTTGCTGCATTGATCTAGACTTCCAGCAGAGAATGACCCCTATGCAATCTGCTCTGGCCAGGGTGGCCCAGTGGAAACGCCTCGCCTCGGAGCCACACTTTCACCAATGGAACCTTGTTCAGAATCACTCCTGGGCCAGGTGAGGAGTACTTTTAGTGTATTGAAGAGTCTCACAGTTTGCAGATGTTGGGGTAAGAGATTTATACAGAGCGTAATAATTGAGTAGAACAGCTGACCAGGGGAAACCATAGCAGCTAAAACACTGGGATCATTTGGGGGGAAAAATACTAGGTGATGCATTGAATGGTTTTCTACCAAGGGTAGAACCTTCTCTGTTCTCGGGCAATAATTGTTTGATGAAGGTGCACTTGAAACACATTCTCCTAACCACAGCGCTTGGTAATTGAAACTCTGCATTACTGGACTGGCCTAAGTCCGTAGTAGCCTGTCTGGGTAAACTAATTGTGACCCGCAGGAATCCATAGCCCCAGTGAGAAAGCCACAGTGTTAACACTGGATACATTTCTATTTGTTATTATTTCCCCTAAATTATTAACACATGGCTCCTCTCCTTTTATTTTAACAACCCCGCTCAGCTATTCTAAACAAACATTCTCATAAAATGTTAAAAAGCTGCGTGGATGACAGCGCTGCCAAGTCTGGAAATGGTTTGGATGGCCTCCCTATGTCTTTGTACCCTACAGTAATGCAATACTATTTACTGCCATCCCAACGGGCTGCATACATCCTTCAACAGCTTGTAGAATATGTCTCAGGAGCTCTATTGGATAAATGCTGTTAATGGCTACAACAATTAATTTTAATTTTTTGCACACTTTAAAGCTTAATAGTAATTTAGTTCTCGGCTGTTTTCTGATTTCCCCTTATACATCTGCTCAGCCTTTTCGAGCTATACCTGATCCTGCATTTCTATAAAGTAGAGTATAGTGTAGTAAGCCTTTTGTTCTGACTTCGAATGGATGTGCTATTGTAGGAAAGATCTTGGGGAACGACTTGCTTAGTTTTGGTAAAACTGTACATGGTCTACATCTACAGTTCTGCATACAGTAAGTGGGATGTTTAGAGACTTGCTTTTGATTCTGTTATGTGTAATGTTCTGTTTATGTCTATGGCAAGGAGTATATACTGTTACTGATGAACCTGACGATACATTTGTGGTAAATACAGTGATTCCTATGAACAACCTTTTTCCGACTCCTGTTCATATGAAATGGCACAGAAGTGTTGCCTCGTGTTTACAGGAAGTGTAGGTGATTCAGCAGAAAGGAATACCAGCTGATTTGAACTAGTCAGTATTTCACAAGATGCATTTAGGTTTTGCAATCTTTAGGACATTAACGTGTTGATGTTTTAGTGAGAAAAATAAAAAACAGTGGCACCAGTGGACAGCTCTTTCAAAATCTTACAATGCTGTAATGCCGTTGTCTTCTCTCGCGTTTCTTGGACTTTTCGCCAGAGCATTAGCTTTTCCTGGAACACTTAAAAACAAAACAAAAAATACTCAAATGTTTTATGGGCAAAAGAGAAACGGCAGACATTTGTAGTTTTGAAACTTCAAACGAGTTGTCAGAAAGTGTCTCTGTAGCCTGCTTCTCAAGGCCATCAGCAAGCTGCATTTGTAATCGCAAGCTGTATCTTCCCATTTCAGAAGTCATCATTCTATATTGCCACTGTACTTTGGGAACACTGACAGCTGTTGAGGAACCAGGAAGTTAGATAACCATAATTCAGTCAGAGCTCTTGCTCCCAGTCCTTCTCTGCTAATGTTTGGAAGTGATAGCTTTTCCCTCTTTGCTGAAAAGCACAACGGTGTTCAGGAGAGGCCTGGCACAGTGTCGCTGGATGCTCATCTCATTGTGTCTTTTATTTTCTTTCAATGTATAATGAAGTGTCTGTCAGATGATCTTTCTTTTCACAGTATCAGGAAAAAACAGAACAACCGGTCTCCAGTGTGTTATAAATAAAACCACAGCTACCAAAGATTTATGGGGAAAATCAGTGAACTAAACAAAAGGGGAAATTATTTCATCATTTCCAATCTGCATGGCTTAGCAGCTGCTGTGTTTTGAGAGCACCAGGTGCATTTTTAAAAATGACTTTTCATATAGCATTACATACGTTTGAGGGTACCTGTCAGTATTATTATTAGTATTTATTTTTTGTCTTATAATTTCAGCTGCAAACACTGTCCTGGAGGCTGTTCCTTAGGAGCAATGTGTGTTTCAATAATTCCCCTCCCACTGAAACAAGCACTTCCAGGGGGCTGAATATCCCAACCACCTCCTGCATACAAATGGTTGTACTGCGATTATTAAAATCGGGGGTGGGAGGGTAATTATTTTGGTACTGTGAATTTTAGCAGTTTTCTTTTCCTTACTATAACTATGTATTAGTTTGGAGGGAATAATTGCATTATGTTTGAGGTGATAACTTAAAGTTATTTAAACTGTTAATTGCAAATTGCTCCCTTCTGTAAATGTTACTTTATTTGCATTGGACTGCCAATGAAAATGAGCTCATAGCTAAATCTGGGTGTCATAAATGTTAAAAATTGTACGTTGTCCCTGTTAAATATATATATATATATATATATATATATATATATATATATATATATATATATATATATATATAAACTAATGCACTTGAGCTTTCTGAGAACTGTGATGCAGGAACAATTACTTTTAATTGTGGGTTCAGTAATAACAGTCTTTAACAATAGCGTGATTGCAGGAGCTGTCGCAATGGCTATAGGGCATCCCTGACTTGAATAACCCTGTGTGTGCTGTCCAGTTGCAGCCTATGGGAGAAGGAGCTCTATAATTATATAAGAAGCTGGAGAGGGAATGTCTAAATGACTTATCTAGTTCCACTCTGCTAGGCTCGTCAGCTGTGTAGAAATGACATAACGTGTTGATGTTTTAGTGAAAAAAACTAAAAACAGTGGCACCAGTGGACAGCTCTTTCTAAATCTTAGACTTCAATGCTGTAATGCCGTTGTCTTCTCTCGCGTTGCATGGACATTTCGTCAGAACATTAGCATTTCTTGGAACACCTAAAAAAAAAAAATCCTCCATTTTTTATGGGCAAAAGAGAAACAGCAGATGTTTGTAGTTTTGAAACTTCAAACGAGTTGTCAGAAAGTGTCTCTGTAGCCAGCTTTGCAAGGTTGTCCGCAAGCTGCATTTGTAATCGCAAGCTGTATCTTTCCATTTCAGAAGTCATCATTCTATATTGCCACTGTACTTTGGGAACACTGACAGCTGTTGAGGAGCCAGGAAGTTAGATAACCATCAGCTCAGTGATGTCATAATTCAGTCAGAGCTCTTGCTCCCAGTCCTTCTCTGCTAATGTTTGTAAGTGATAGCTTTTCCCTCTTTGCTGAAAAGCACAACGGTGTACAGGAGAGGCCTGGCACAGTGCCGCTGGATGCTCGTCTCATTGTGTCTTTTATTTTCTTTCAATGTATAATGAAGTGCCTGTCAGATGATCTTTCTTTTCACAATATCAGGAAAAAAAACAGAACAACCAGTCTCCAGTGTGTTAGAAATAAAACCACAGCTACTGAAGATTTATGGGGAAAATCAGTGAACTAAACAAAAGGGGAAATGATTTCATCAGTTCCAATCTGCATGGCTTAGCAGCTGCTGTGTTTTGAGAGCACCAGGTGCATTTTTAAAAATGACTTTTCATATAGCATTACATACGTTTGAGGGTACCTGTCAGTATTATTATTAGTATTTATTTTTTGTCTTATTGTTTCAACTGCAAACACTGTCCTGGAGGCTGTTCCTTAGGAGCAATGTGTGTTTCAATAATTCCCCTCCCTCTGAAACAAACACTTCCAGGGCTGAATATCCCAACCACCTACTGCATACAAATGGTTGTACTGCATTATTAAAATCAGGGGTGGGAGGGTAATTATTTTGGCACTGTGAATTTGAGCAGTTTTTTTTCATTACTATAACTATGTATTAGTTTGAGGGAATAATTGCATTATGTTTGAGGTGATAACTTAAAAGTTATTTAAACTGTTAATTGCAAATTGCTCCCTTCTGTAAATGTTACTATTATTTGCATTGGACTGCCAATGAAAATGAGCTCATAGCTAAATCTGGGTGTCATAAATGTTAAAATTGTACGTTGTCCCTGTATAATATATATATATATATATATATATATATATATATATATATATATATATATATATATACTAATGCACTTGAGCTTCCTGAGAACTGCGATCCAGGAACAATTACTTTTAATTATGGGTTCAGTAATAACAGTCTTTAACAATAGCGTGCATGCAGGAGCTGTCGCAATGGCTATAGGGCATCCCTGACTTGAACAACCCTGTGTGTGCTGTCCAGTTGCAGCCTGTTCCCATGCAGCCTATGGGAGAAGGAGCTCTATAATTATATAAGAATCTGGAGAGGGAATGTCTTAATGACTTATCTAGTTCCACTCTGCTAGGCTCGTCAGCTGTGTAGTGTCTTTATCAGGTGTCCTGCAAGGTGTGTTTTCGTGGACAATGACGAATCCATTGCTGTAGTAGCTGAGTGAAGGATGTTAGAGCTATCATCACGTGTCAAGGCAACAGGAAGGATTCTGGCCTGTTCATGTGAGGACAGGCATTATTAGGCCCTGCTAACACGAATAAGCTGTGCTCTTCACCTGAGTCAATGGTAATGATCTGTGACCTTTCTTCTTCAGTGCATTATGTAATACAGTCTAAACCTGGATACACTTCTAAATACAGGTGCATGTATTACACTGTAGATGACACTCTTCATAATTCTAGCACTGTTCGGGTATTGTGAGTTACACATGGCTTTTTTTTTTACAAAATTAGTGTTTCAGGATGTTGTGTTGGATGATCATCTTCCAAAGTTTCTAACCTTTTATTGTTATGCAGCCATTAAATAAACACCATATATTGTGAACTTGTTATTGCACGCTCGTCCTACTGAAATGTTGATCACATGGATGATTTCTTCAACCAGCCAGAACTTGCATGTACAGCAATGACTTCATATACTAGTTTACACTAGATGTATAGGTTGGGCAGCTGTATTTGAGCCCGCTGGATTTTTATGCTGACTTTTTACCACATATCTGTAAACCGATTCTAACTAAATAAAATATTTTCTTTTTGTTGTAATCTATAATGAAAAATAACATGCTAAAATCTTCTGTCTGTTTTTCTTGTAAGTTCTTGAGGCACTCTCTTCACTCAGATTTGTCCCACCTGGTTCTCTAACTTACAATTAGGATTTAATTAGCTGAGTCTCCAATGTGGTAATTCAAGTCTACCCCTTGGTTCTATAAGCTCTACCCATAAGAAATAAACAGATGACAATCAAAGACTAATGGGACTTTCCAACTCTCTCTATATGTAGCTTAGGTGGGGGAGGCTGGAGCCAAAGGTCACATTATCACATGAACTGAATACAATACAATATAATACAATGCAATTCACATTTCTATAGTGCCTTTCATCACAAGGATCCCAATGCACTTCATACAAAAAAGTGTGAAGTTAGGACTGTCCAGACAAGCTCACAAGAAGCTCAGCGGCAGGCAAATACATCTATAGATAGAAATGAAGCTCAGCATTAGGGTTGCAGAACCCAGTGCTAGACTGTAAAGAATCCAGTGACATTTGAAGCTACTTTCTCAATGACTTTGCTAGCAAAAAGGCATCCCTCAAACACATTGGTGGTTTAGTGAAAGCTGATGATGCCTGGGCAAGCCACTATCGATCCATCAATTAGATCCCCTTCAACAGGACCCTCAAAAAATGACTTTGTGGATAAAGGGTGTGCTTTTGTACAAGTGTAATTAAAGAGTTAACGGCAGACCACAGTCGTTAAGCTTGCTCATAACATACTGCTGCATTCCTTTAAATTCCACACCAACCATTTCAAAAGCTGTTCCTGAGACGCAAGATATACATGAACTGTAATGAGAAAATTAGACCAGTAAAATTCTGCCCAAATTACCAATAATAACCCTTCCTTGACTCAGTGCTAGAAGGGAAAATGGGAAACAACAACCAGTTTAATCTTTTTTTTCCACATAAAAAGTTTTATTTAGTTTTAGTTTTTGTATAAGATTTATGGATCATTAGCTACCGGGCTAACTGATGTCCTGAGGTAGTGAAGCCATGTGAATATTTAACAAGCAGAAAGGTTAAACACCTGTGCACCTGCATGCAGTCGGTGAGCAAACCATATTCATTTAATACTCCATGCTCCCTGCAGAAACTGACTCTTTCATGTATTTATGTGTGACATGCGCACTATATTAATGGGGAACTGCTTTGACATTTTGAAATTTTATTTAATGGCCTTGGTTTCCTTTATTTTTGTAGTCTAGAACAGGGCTATCCTGTTTTATCCTTTTTCAGTTTACTATATTTTATATTACCCAGTGCGTTTATTTATTTATTTGAAGCAAAAAAAAAATAAAAGGATTGCAGCATGCTAAACCGCAATAAACCTGAAGAGGCTTTTGCTGAAATACACGCTCTCGTCTTACAGTCTATGAATAACCCTTTGTAGTTGAAGTTACTCAGTTTATTTAAAAAGCATTCGATCAAGCTCTGATTCAGCTCAGATCCAAACTAGGATCAGAATTTGAGAAACTGAGCTCAGGATTGGTGCTGATCCTTTCAGTACAATCCAACAGGAACAGAGCCTGGATCCAGAACCGGGTCCTCTTACTACAACCAGTCCCTGGGACTTGGATGTCTTCCTATTCCTAATCTGCAAAATCCTGTCCCCTGTGCTTTCTCACCCATTTCATTTCTGTGACTGGGCAGCCAGCTGGTACGACCCAAGGGGATAGAAGCGATGTGTGGCAGGTATCTCCTCCAGTTACAAAGTGTTCACACATGGATCCATCAAACTTAACCCGATGCTTTTACACACAAAAGATGCATGTCAACAAGGCTAGGGGATTTCTGCCTCCGAAATACACAGTCAGAATGTTCCCATAACATGACTTATGAAGCTGGTATATGAAGTGAAATACAATATAAAGTACTACCATGATATTTTCCACCTTTGGGCACAAATGAGATTCAATGTAATATTTTATATAGAGAACCACCTTCGATCCAAATGAGGCCTTCCCTAATACCTGACTATTGTATAGATCTGCGTTAGGAAGATAAGTAGTTTCAGTTGGTTCAATGGTGACAACCTATGAGAAATAATGTGAAACCATCCTTTAACAGTAATGCATTGCCAAAGATTCTATATATTTGATATATTTTATTCCTGTTGTTTTTAATTTACCTTTACCACACTAGTATGCAGTGTATGTCTGAAGACTGGCATTAATCCAGCATGTTCAGAAAACAGGAAGAATTTTAACAGCAACCCTAGAAAATGCTCGTTTATTCTTTACATGTATTGTAAAATACTCTTGGAATATTCAGAGCACTCAGGAACAGTACAGTGCAGATTGCTCAGTTGTTCCAGTGACACAGATGCTATCTTGCATTCCAATCTTGAAATAACAGCCCAGAAGTTGTTTGTTTTTTCCAAGACGTCCTGGCAGCAGCAGACAGTTAGTTTTGAATGGTATGTGTGCTGTCTAAAATTGAGGATCGCTTCCACACAAGCATTCGTCATGTCATGCTGTGTCAGCACCTACACTGAGTACACTGCACCTCACAAAACACCAGTGCACTGCTCTATTTTAACATTGATTCTCCGCTGTGAGGTGTTCATCCCACTTAAGACATTTCAAAATGCCATGGCCAACCACCATTGATATTTCACCTGGTCTTAGCAACTAAACCATGTTAGTTTAACAATTTAATTGACTTTACACTTTCAGAGTGGAAAAGGAGCAATAGATTCCTGTGCATTCGGTGACTGTGGAAAACAAATCTGACTCTGATTGTTTTATGTGGGAGCTCTGAGCTGGCAGAAGGTGTTTAATTAAAATCTTGGATTCCTTTAAAACACTGCTGCTGACTCCTGAGACAGCTCTGCAGATCATCGTTCTCTGTGTGTGATTGTGTTGTTCTACAAACCTAAAAAGTACATTTTTATGACTTCAAAGTTAAAAGAACATTTAACGTGAGTGCTTCCTAAGTACAGCAGAGTAAGACTGTGTGAGTCGGGGGCACATTCTCAAGGAGGTACATGTTTGCAGGCTTGTCTGTCATCATTCAGGCTGTGTGTTAACAATGATGACGTAGAGAGTCTGCTATTGATAGGAGTAGAGCACCTTCAAAGCCCGGTAGCAGGCTCTGTTTCTCATTTTAGGTTCACAGCCGTGTGTGTTTTATCTGTCTGTGTCTCTGACCAGCTGATACCCCCTACACATTTGTGCAGGTTCAGCTTGTTACTAAGACAGAAACACATTGCAGCCAGATGCACTCCTGTCGTGATCCGAGTGTCTATAAAGCGAGTGGATAGCAAACCCCCTGAGCTTTCCTCCTCCCTATCCTGCTGTGGGGGCTGAGGTTCTCTGTGCACCGTTCTAATGAGGAAAGTGCCCTCAAACTTGACTAATGGCTGGCTTTGGGGTTTCAAAGACATCTGAGGATCTCTTCTCACCATGCGGACCTGTAAGATATGACTGAAACAGTAAACCCACATGAGCACAAACACTGTCGTTGTGGAACTGCTGAACATTTCAAAATACAGGTACATTAACTACATTAGTTACATGGGAGTTTCCATTTACTGATATTTACCACATGCACTTAGTGCAATATTCTTTGGTTGTGAGGATGGACCAAAGTAATGGTTCCTGTAGTTAATTTACTTGTGTTTTGAAGTGTATCCTTTATTATTACGGGCCAGTTTTAAGCTTTTCAAAAAGACGAAACAAGATGTTGGACCAGTGGCTAAATCTATTAGCATTAAAATCACCCATACTCCAAAGAAGTAACCATGCATTATTATGTGTCACTGTGCTTTCCAAAACTGTATTGTTGTTTTAACTGCATTGTATACATATACCATGCTATGCAGTAGAGGTTCTGTCTGGCCATAGCCTCAATATTCCTAATGACACTTCGCCCGTAGATAGTGGTATTATACACAGTTCTAACAGGAAATATATCAATGCATATCCAGCCATTGAAGATTCTGAGTCTATCACTTTAATAAAAAGTCATTTTTAAGAATGTTGGATATCGAGTACGGTTTTAACAATAACAGCTTTGTTTAAATATTGTTGTGGAGCTACTGTATCTTTGTTGCTATGGCGATTTAAGAAAACATCAACAGACCCAAACGCAAGGATTTTTATTAGTCTATGTTTTTTCTCTCTAATTGGCCCTGAGAAGCCCCCCTGTCATTAAGTGCTGTAGCTTTGTCAAGTCTGGTTTTGAACCCATTTCATGTTTCTTTAACAACCCACCCCATGTAAAAATGCACTTAAGAAATCGAACTCTAAAACTCATGCCTCAAGGTCCTTACAATGGGGCTCCGCTTCATTTCAGAAAATCTGAGGGATCGGTCTTGTTTTGAAGACCTCACCTGTCCTTCATTTTAGTTCTATCAATGTATGCTTGGGTCTAAACTAATGGGAAGTAAATTAGCTCTACCTTGAAAATATATTGTTTGAAAAACAAAATACTTGGAGGCAGGGCTTGTGGAAAGGTGTCTGATTGGCTGGTTGATGTGGGAGTAGAGATTAAAAAAAAGTAATAATAAAATAAAAAAGAATAAAACTTGATAAAGGCCGTCCACTAACTCAGCCAATAGTGTTGCAGCTGATCCCTATCCAAACAGGAAGTGCTTGCTTCCCACATCGCTCAGGACCCCGGCCTACATCCCCTTGTTCTCTTCCCCTGGGTTCTCTCCCGGGCAGGAAGAAGCCTTAATTGAACTGGAGGTGGGAAGCTGTTGCTGTCTGTCTCTGTTGTACTAGAGCCAGCAACCTCCATACTGCGAAGCTGAGCTGCATATCTATATGTGGAACAAAGCTGTTGATATGGAGAACTGTTTTAAAAAGGCATTGGGTGGAGGAAAGGGGGAGTTGTGTTTGGTGACACTTTTGCCAAACTGCCACTATGGGTAAATGTGCTTTATAACAGATGATGTTTAACTTGTATCCATGGCTTCTAAAATCTAAATGATCATAGTAATTCAAACTATGGAAGAGATAAGCTTTTTCTTTTTTTCCATACTTTTAAAAAGGTTATTACGAGGTCCAGCAAATTCATCAATCTGTCAAATAAATGCGGAGTGTTCTTTTTTGTTGAAAAACAGTTGCTGTTATTCAAAGGAATATACTTATACATTTGTTATATTCTACATATCAGAATTTTACAGTGATCATTTTATATAAGTGTTGGGATCATATGAACCAATAAATAATGTTAATTATTTATTTCATTTTTCACTTTGGACCAATTTACTATAGCACTAGCATTCCAGATGTGTAACTCTAAAAGTTAATGTGTCTAGGTTTTCTGAATTAAATAAAAATCACATGTTTCTACAGCCATACTGTAAAAGCGCAATAACAGAGGCATTACATAACATGTCTCTATTAACGCACAATAGCTTTAGTCAAGCAACAATTCAGATTTATTCCAGGTCTATATGGTATGAATCTCAAATAATCTTCAGAGATAAACAAGCACGTATAATATGAATCACCTGAAAGCAGATGTTTTTGATTTCCCCTAACCTAGTTTTCATGAAAGCCAGCCCAAACACAACAAGAGCTGATGGAAAGATGAGAGAGCTTTGCGGACATTACATTTGTTTTATTTACAATGCCAAGTCCTTTGAAAAAAGATGAAATGTTGGCAGTTCCTGAGTGTAAAAACTCCCCAAACTGACCTACTTGTCATTCTGCAGCTCAGAATCTTAATAAAAAGATTAGTGCGGCATACACCAGATGCATTATTTAAGAATCCCCATTTTTGTCATAGCCGCTGCATTAATGACATCATTTAAAGTGATTCCAGGAATATTCAGCCCTTTAGTAATGATTTTCACTTCGGTCACAGTTCCCTCCACAGTTTGGGCCAAAATTAAATTTATGATGAATGGACCTTTCACTTCTGAAAAATGTCCTTTAATTTGTCTAGAGCACCAGGATTTGGTTATTGCTGTAAAAAAAGAGTCCTTTCTAGCAGATTTAATACGAACAATAAGAACCAAACTGCCATCCAGTTTTCAGGAACCCTAGACTGTTTATGACATCAGTAACACATAAAGAGGGAACCTTATCATTAATCTGAACTCTTAAGAGGGCCCATAGCCTGAGGCAGTCTATTAACTACTGATATAGAGAGGCCAGGTCTCTGGAAGCTGTCATGCTAAAGTTGTTCAAGCGTAGGATTTCAAAGATCGGGTACAGAATTCCACCGACAAGATACGGTATATCTGAAGTTGTAAACGCTCCATAGAAAACAGATCCAGCCACAAGTGCTTCTGTTTGGAACTTACTTGAGTTCTGTTGCCTACATGTTTGTGGTTGCTTGAGACAGTTGTGTTCTTGTTGGATGTTCCACAATGTCTAAGGTATTTTGTAAGTTCCGCAATGTGCACTGTAGTTAAAGGCAGCAGAGTAGAGGTTACTAAAAAGAAACTCATGAAATTCAATCACAACCGTTTCAAGACTTAATAAAGTTTAAAATAGTTCATGTCAGCTGGTGTACTAGACCAAAACATGAACTATTATATTAGCTGAGAGGTTAAAGAGGACATGTGGTTGTAGATTGCTGCTCCCTGGTTTCCTGTCTGCCCTCCTGATTAAGGACAGGTCTGTGACGTGTGTGATGGGATCCCTTTCTGTCTTTAATGTCTTGTTTGGTGTAATGGTGCTGTGCAGTGCTATATATTCAGCAGAATCATACAAGAGTTCATAGTGATTATAATAAAGTGTAGAAGCAATCACAGTAGCTACAATCATATTCATAATGACATAAAAAAAGCAACAAATGACGCCCTTTGAAAGAGCTGCAACACAACGGGCTAAGACCCAACTTTATATACAAAAGCCAATACATTTACATCGTCATTTTTTTATTTCTAATTTTGAAATAAATAAAATAAATAAATAAATAAATAAATAAATAAAATATAAATGCTGAAATAAGGGCACTGGATTGCAAATCTAATAAATAAAAATTAAAAATTAAAAAAGGAATACAAAGCAATGTAACCTTGGGCTGTATTGCATTATTGAATAAACAGTCTTTCAGAGAATGTTTGATTTGCATGGTCTTTCGCCATGTGTATTGTGCTTTCATCTGGAAAGAGGCAGAGTTCCACCAGTTAGAAGCAGCATCTGCAGACAGAATGCCTGGCTAGAACAATCACATGCACATGAAAGAGTTAATGGTCATGAAGACGATGATCTGCTTACAGCAGTCAAGTTTTCCACATGGCCAATGCCTTTTCCATACATGGGGTTACAATAATGAGGGAGGGAGGAGGAACCTCCCATCCATAAAAAGAGGACAGGTGGTACTCTGTATGAGGGAAGCAAAGAAGCAAAGGGGACTACACACAGCAACTCTACACAACAGGCACCTTGCCTTTCAATCATCACTGGTCCTGGTAAGCCCTTCAATTCCATTATTTTAATTTTATCCAGGATTTGTTTCAGGGGCTAATGGATTAGATTTAAAGCCTTTGCTCAAAGTTTGCAATGTTTTCTTTTCTAAAATAAATCATAACTAGCAAGAAACCAGTTGCAAACATTAGTCCGGCTGCTCGTTTTGCAAAATGAAAAGTTTTGTATTTCTCTCTGAAAAAAACTCAACAGTTATGCAAACTTACCACGGGTGAAACAAATGTTTGTATTGCATGTGTCTGCTGCCTGCTTTCTTAGCTTGATTGTATTTTTCCTGGAAGAATCGCTTAAACTACTTTACTCCAGAGTAGAATGCAATCAGGGGCTCCTTGTGCACACAGCGTGTTGAAATATCATGCAATGACACGAAGGACTGCAAATATTTGTGAAATGTATTTAGTTTCTAGGAACTCTTCATTGTTTTGCTGTCGTGAAAACACTGCTTCTTGTTTCCAGACGATTACTTAATTGTAATCTCAACACAAAGAGACATCTGTCTTTCAAAAAAGTGCCAAATGCACTTCAGCTACTAGAATACCAGTAAACGAATCGTTTGTTTAGAAATATAATACTGTTAAAACAACAAATGATAGAAGCAATGCTCAAATGCCAGCCCATGCAGTGTATGGTATATAAAAATAGAAATAGTCCTGCTTGAAATACTAATGTGGTTTGTTTTGATTTTGTATGTGTATATTGTGTATTTGCACCATTATATAGAGTACTACAAGGGTTGCTTTTTTTATTATTTGATCATTTCATTTTTCTTTGCTAAATGGGACTAGAATATAGAGTTAAAGACGTTCTCATATTCAAAGCCTTGATATTGGTTATGTTGTTTTGCTTGTTTGTTTGTTTGTTTTCCTTTTATATTTTTTGGATTTGGGTTCAATTTTGGACAATCACCTTATCGATGGCACGAGAGCAAAAGCCATATATCCTTGTTCAACTTAGCTAAACAAACAAACTCTTTTTTGGCAGTTGTGTCAGACAGTCGAAAAGGACTGGAGCCTGTTTTAGCTGAGGGTAGAGTCCAGTGCCGGAGACCCTGTCATGGCAAACAAGCAGGTGCGCATTCATTACAGTCTGCTCTATAACTGACCTGCAGTACGCTGGGATCTCAGCTGTTTAGAGATTGAAAAAACATGGGACAATCCAAGTTGGATGTTTTATCTGAACATACTGCACCCACATGCCCTTGTGCCCCATTCTGATTGTCTTTTTTTTTCAGATTATGTCAGCAGAGCTTCTCCCTCCTGGTTGGCTGCAGAGGACCCTGGCAGTGATGCTGTGGTTATCATGTGGCAGCGCTCTCCGGCTAGCCAATCAGATGGCATGCACAGCCAGGAGTCCCGCCACTTACATCCTGGTCTTTACTGGGCAATGGAATCCAACAACATTCCCCAAGCAGTATCCTATGTTCAGACCTCCTGCCCAGTGGTCCAAACTCATAGGTAAGGGGAATAAAAACATCCACCTGAGTTATGAATGACTGGCGTTCATGGAGGCAATGATGTTAAAATACGGCGTTACAAACTTTAGCTCAAAAGAAAGGTATTAAAAACATTTATCAATGTGGTTCTGTTCCTGTTGGCCTGGTGACTTTGAAGGACAGGTTTCTATGCATTCAGGTATCTTTTATTGTTTAATTGAAGCAGGGCTAGCAGTATCATAATGCATTGTAGTGTGACAACCTGGAGCTACATGGTCACCCTGGGCATTCCCATTCCCTATTGCTGCTGGCAATCTCCATCCTAACCCCCCATTCCCCCACCCCCGGAGGTTCCAGAGTCAGTGCTTAAATATTTCCTGGTGCATCCGAAGAGAAATTAGGCCAAGGCATTTGGTTTTGCATTCACAGCAAAACAAGGATTGTATTTCAAGCCAACATTTACTTAGGTCAAAAACAAAGTCAAGATTTCCAGCTTGATGGCAAATAAATAAACCATAATAATAATGGAAACCAGATGCTGATATATGGTTTTCTGGAGTGCTAGTTTGAAATACAGTCTAAAGACGCACTGGAAGCAGACAGCTGGGGCTGCTTGCCCTGTTGTCACAAAGCTTTCCAAGGACCTTCTTTAGCACAGCTTCTATAAAGTATCACAATGTTGGAGGCGGTTTGTTCTGCACAGAGTTTTGTAAGGTTATTTTCTCTCCAAGCGGTCAGCCATAGCAGCAGATTCCACCTGTGGCAGGAGGGCTCCCTGGCCAGTCAGGGGGTGCAGATGTTTGCAGAGAGGGGGGTGACTGCCGCTCTCATCAAAGAGACCAAGGAGGTGAAGAAGATTATGAGGAGTGTCCATGGTGTGTACAGGGCTCCGGGCATCTCTAACGGGATCGGGCACACCTCCACAGAGCTGCACATGCAGCCCAGGAGCCCTCGGGTAAGGCTAGGCACAGGAAGGCTGCTGTAGTGTGCTTGCTAGGATTTTCTTTGCTGTTTATTAGCCAGCTCATTTAGTTTGCTGCACCACCATTAAGATAAGCCAGCACTTGTGTTGATTTAGCAAGTTAACTGACTTTTCATATGTACAAAAAAAAAAAAAGATTTAAAAATGAACACAAGTGCTCAAGCAAAAAGCACTCCCTAGTTACAAATAACTGTTGGTAGGCTTGTAAAATCCCCAAAAAGTCAGAGAGGATTACAGTGACTACAGGGGGTGGTTGTATTTTTAGAAAAGATCTGTCATTTCAAGAGCACCGCAGTAAAATCCTTGATTTATCTGGGTGTTTATTGGCATACACCTGTCTCACAAAGATTATAATGAACTTCATGTGATACATCCCAAGCAGCCAGAAAGTGAGGCACTGAGTCAATTCAATCTCCCTGAATGTTAGTCAGGCCATGCTAATCAGAGCCCTGCATCTGGATCGGTTTCACTATTTTGCATGCGTGTTGTCACCATCAAACCAGCTTACCTATGAAAGCTGAGAGGGAATGACCATGACCCAAAGTAGAAAACCCAACTATTTTAAGGACCCAAGTATTTCAAGGACTATTCATATGAATAGAGCTCTCTGAGAAGCGAAATGTGCAGAATCCCTGTTTAAAGCAGTACAAGGCCAGATTGGCTGGCAGTGAAGATTGGATTGCTAGCATTGGTACCGCTTGTGCTATCCCTGTTCTGTGGATGAAGAGAGGGGATTACAGCACCTTCCCAGAGCACTGACATTAATCATGCGCTTACACAGGAAACACAAGCCAATGAATGCACTTGCCATGATGTATTTCATGCGATTGGTTACTAGTTTGGTTTGCAGCATTTCAGAGCAATGAAAATGTAACCCTTCAGTGTTGCGTTCTCCTATGGAAAAGGGTTTAACAGAATCTGCCACTAGTTATTTATTATTCCTAAGGATACCCATGTGGCTGTATGTTCGTCAGGACAGTTTATTTGTACTTCATATCCCAATACATTCAGATACCTTTTACCTGTTTCTTCTTTACAGAGTATGCAGTCTCGTTTACATGCCCCCCTACAATCATTCTCAGAGGTTCGGGCTTCTGAACTCCAATATTGATGTATTAGCATTTTTCTCAAAATCTTCCTTTATCTGGCTTGGGCTTGGATGTTCAGTGCTAAAGTACTGTTTAGCAAATGAGGACAGGTTCCAGTTATTATACCTTTAATTTATTATTTTATAAATGGGTTAATTATTGTTAAATTGTGTTTTTCCTGGAACTCATGGCGATGTATTTAGCATTAGGCAGGGAACAGCATGTTAAATCTGGGGCATCCTTTATTAGAAGGGAGCCCTTTTTATATGAATATCTTGGCACGGTTCCACTGGGCTGGCTGTTGGTTGCTGATATAAGGACAGGCAGCATTTGAATGGAACCATCTGGAGGATTTTATAATAAATGGCCCTGAACTTAAATTCAAGTTGACACTTTTATGAAGTCCTCCTTCAGCCTTTCTAAACTCAGCGATATTTCCAGCATGAAGTCATGTAAAAAGAGACATTAATCAAATCCAAGCTTTTTTTTGTTTTTGTTTTTTCTGGTCAGGTCAACCAGATGTTATGTACAGTCAGCACTCGGATATATACGACACTCAGATACACGTCAGTCGCGTTTTACCGTCCTTGTATTAAGAATAAAATCAATCTTCATTATATATACAGTATGTAATAAATTAATGCACTTACCCGTCACATGCATGCGCAAAGCAGTCTGTCTTTATTGTGCAGTTACACAGCGCTTCCTACAGTTTCACCTGATGAAAATGCAGCAGCAATAAAGTGAACGAGACCAGCTACTGTAATGTAAAACAGTTAATCATTAAAGAGTTTGAGATCTGTGATCTTTAGTTGCTTTTGTGCATTTTCATTTGCAAGTGAACTGTGACATTAGGGCCATATCGAGCACTATATTCTGCAATTTTGAATACTGATTTTGGATACTGTTTTAATAATGGAAACTGTTTTTTTTTTGTTGCTAAATTGCATTATCTTTTACGCAGTTTTGTGCCTGGGCAACATTTTGATTTCATTTTGCTGTGGGGTCGTTAATAGGGAATTTTACATACTGCAACAATACATACCGGATTTAAAAGCATGTGCTGTATTACAGTCCACATGTCCACAGTCGTCTCTTTTGGCAAGTGATATTTTCAAAATCATATCGTTCTGAATTAAAATACTTCTTCTGTTGAAAATATAGTACTGTACCAACAAAACCAACTACAGTACATCTGAATGGAAGCCTACTTATTTTAAAACACTGTCCTTTCAGCTATGTATTTTTGACATCTTTTTTGTGTTCCCTGAAAAACAGAAAAGGTTGGAAAAGGCCAAATGAAATAATCAGATATGTGTCTCACGCTTTTAACCGTCACTGAAGTCAAAGCATTACAGGGTCGGATATGTGAGTGCTGACTGTAGTACAGTATCTGTGGTATGTGTGTATAATGAAAATATTAGATACAGCAAAAAACGCCCTACCCCTTAGCAAGGAACATTGTCTCCTTTTTTTCTAACAAATTACTTTTACTGGTATGTTTAAAAATAAAACACCAAAGGTTTAAATGATTAAAAAATAATTTATTTCAGGATGTTTCTGTAGAAAGAAAAGTAAACACAGTGCAGTAAACTTGAAATAATCTGACCGCCGTATTAAAAACAACATAAATATTATAATGAAAGGACAAACAATCGGATATAAGTCGTAGTTTATTCAGGCACCACATATAAAATATCTGCACAACCGAAACATTGTAAATAAATGAGCATTTGAACAGAAATGGGTTTATACACAGACATTATATAAAGCACAACTGCAAAAAGCGATAAAAACATTAAATAAAAATAACATTTGAAAAGAAGTCTATATACAGGTATATTATTTACATGCAAAACTGTACACCCAAAACGATGTAAATAAGTAAAATAAATAGGTTTATATACAGAAATAACAAAGCGCAAATACGCAACCGAAACTATGCAGATAAAAAACAAAAATTTTAACATAAATGAGCCTTGTTCTGGCACTTGGTCCTGGCACTTCACTGGCTTCACTTTCACTGCTGCTGGAATTTTCTCCTACTCAAACCCCCTGTTCACCAGAGTCAGTTTCATCACTTTCAGTGGCAACAACTTTTTTGTCTCCAGATTCACTTTCAGATCAATTCTGTAGTAACTCTAAGCATTGCTCATTTTCACTTTCTCCAGTGCAATTGTGGAAGACTGAATTCCTTTGGGTAACTTCTGACATATATAGAAACCTGAGTAAATCTAAAAATATATCACGGGAGATCCCTGCTCACATGATAGACAGTAGCACCTGAGTTACAAAAGGCAATAACTGCTCACATGACAGACAGTGGACGCTACAAAAGGCTGATTGATTACAATAGACTCCTTAGATTGCAAGAAGCCATTCATGTACGAGCTGCAGACTGATCTAATCACAGTTCAACACATCACCGGCACAGTCCTGACTGATAAATGCAAATAATAAAATAGAATACTGTATAAGCAAAATACTGTTGTTTTCTATGTAGTGGTCAATTTGACTGGTCTGGTAGTTTTAGGTATGAGGGTATTATTATATCGCCCTTATTTTTGCAACCCTGTGTTTCCTACTTTGTCAGGATAATTAATACATATATTTAGGAAAGCCATAAACATACAGCCCCATATCTGCCAGGCAGTAAATTTAATTTAAAAACCGCAAGCGGTCAAATTGACCGCCTTGGTAGTTTTGTGTTTTGTGTATAACCTAATTATTTTTTTCTATTTTTTGTACTCTGCAGTTATACCTCTTTCAAACACACACACACACACACACACACACACACACACACACACACACACACACACACACACATATTTGAACATAATCAGTATTATTATGCTATTGCAATAAATGCATTTAAATGTTTAGTTTTTATCTTTGTTTGATAGTAATATCCATATTTAAAAATGTATTATTATTTAAGACTAAATGCCAAAATGTGTTTCACAATAACAGTAATGAAACAAAGCAATGGAGAGCTGACTGATTGAATGTGTGAATGGATTGGAGCTGGTTCAAAGCGTTCTCTCTAACATATCTTGTGTGTACCACCCCCCCCCCAGCTGTCTCTGATGGTGAAAATCATTCCAAGCCCTGATTGGTTTGTTGGGGTTGACAGCCTTGATCTTTGTGACGGTGGCCAATGGGTACAGGAAGTATCACTTGGCCTTTATCCATATGATGCGGGGACAGACAGCGGCTTCACCTTTTCATCTCCAAACTATCTCACAGTGCCACAGGAAAACATCACTCAGGTAACCGCTGATAATATTCTTCAGGTGTAACGCGCATCCTGGTACGTCTACTGAATGTTCTGAACTCATTCCTATATGAATGAGGTTGATGTATTTTAAACAAGCTTTAAAAAATAAAATAAAGATCCTTGATTAAGGGTTTATTTATTTCTCTTTTCCCTCTTGCTAGATCACGTCGCAGAACCCAAACCACCCCGCTAACTCTTTCTACTACCCCAAGCTGGAAACACTGCCCCCTCTGGCCAGGCTGACCCTGACACGGCAGACTGGGCACTCGCCTGGGCACAAGCAGTTCTCAAACCACATCCTCCGAGAGGCTGGCAGCAAACGCTACTCAGGTGAGCACTGACTCTTTGCAATCATTGATTTTATTGACATTGAGGCTGCATGTTTCTTGTTCAAGAGAGACCGGGATAATTCAAAGTATATACAATAATTCACTGTGCAATCACACAATAATCCTAAATCTAAACACATCAACATTAATATTATTGCAAAGACACCAGAGGTACACATCATGCTTGCTTAACTTCAACTGAACTGTTAGGTTAGAATCCCAAACCTGCTGACCTCAGACTGTGTTTTCTCTCCCATGTTCAGAGACGCCCCTGGACTGTGAGGTGTCAAGGTGGTCCTCATGGGGCCTGTGTCTGGAGAAGTGTGGCAGACCGGGGGTCCGTCACAGAACTCGCTACATCCTGCTCCAACCGGCCAATAGCGGAACTGCGTGCCCCGACCTAGAGGAGGGGGAAATATGTTCCTCTGAGAACTGCATCTGAGCCCTGGCCAGGACAACCCTGGGAGGGGGGGATCACTACAGACAGACACACCTAGCATTCAGGACAATTCAACACTCCCCCTCCACTCCGCAATCTAAACAGACCCTCTTGCTTTAATATGTGAATTCAGAGCTCACATAGAGAAAGGGTGTCAGTAGGTTAATGCGCTAGCCCCTTACCTCCTGGGTGACAAGGAGGGACGGTTGTTAAGGTCATGTTTGAGGCGCCCTGGAGTAGATATTTGGGGAGGCTCACATGATGTAATATAGCACAGCACCATCCACATTGTGCCTGTATGCAGCCTGTGCCAATGTTCCTCACAAACTATTCACCAGCAGCACCAATATTCTTTTTTTAATGAGGCATTTACTGTAAATACCAATAAAAAAGTAATTTGTACTGCAGTCCTTTAAACTCACACTGACACACCATTTATAAGAGGGACTGGGTTAAGCAATTATTATTGTCTGCAATTTTTTTTTATGAAGTACTGGTGAACTATTCAATATATTTTATTATTTTAATTAATAAAATAATTAAATATTTTAATTAATTTAGTTTATTATTTTATTTAAAAGGATCTTAATTAGAATATTTTCAACATAAGCTCCCCCTTGAAAAAATGTGATAGAGGTTTTTCTTTTTTTTATTGCATGAAGAGTGCCAGCGGGATGGAGAAAACTATTTGCAGTCAGCAGGCTCACTCGCTTACAATTAAGTCTTATTTGAAGGGGGTATTGTATATGATTTTATTTTATTGAAGCTGAACCAGCACTGGCTGAGTTCAAGGTCTGGAGCCATTAACTCCACAGGCCTCAAGTAACATAAAAAATAAAAAAATAAAAAACTGGCCACATATTTCAAATGAATTCCAGAGAGTAGCAGCAGCAGCTGTGTCCACATGGTCCACACGTCTGCTCTGTATCAGGAGACAGAGAGGTATGACACCAGGATGCGGGTCTGAGCTCTGGACTCTCACCTGCTTTCAGATCCCTCTAACAGATGATCTCTGAGTGCATTAAGTCAACACGTTGTTCTGTCTGCAAATTCGCTGTGCGGAACATGCAAAGTGGGATGAACCTCCAAAGTTATTATTATTTGTTTATTTAGCAGACGCCTTTATCCAAGGCGACTTACAGAGACTAGGGTGTGTGAACTATGCATCAGCTGCAGAGTCACTTACAATTATGTCTCACCCGAAAGACGGAGCACAAGGAGGTTAAGTGACTTGCTCAGGGTCACAGTGAGTCAGTGGCTAAAGTGGGATTTGAACCGGTGACCTCCTGGTTACAAGCCTGCTTCTTTAACCACTGGACCACACAGCCTCCTATAAAGTCTTTTTTCTTGGAGAGTCGCAGTACCAGAATGCATTGAATCTGCAGACACGCTACACTATATCATTAATTAGCACAAATGTTGACGAAGAAGGTCTTCAGAAGGAACTGTCCCTCATTTGAATACCCTGTCTTTTGTCCATGTTAGACAGGATCACAGGAATGGTATTTTTTGCATTCAAATGGATAGAATAGGATACCCCAGAGATATTCCTGTTTTGGTATCTGTAATGCTGGCAACTCTGGTTATAAGGGATGATGTCAATGTTGCTGTCTAGGAAACAGCTGGAGGTGAGGAGGTTAAGAAACTGCTGTTCAAAGAGCTAACAAGTTGCGTACCCACACTCATTTGTGCATTCACAGCTCCCTCTAGTGGTCAAGTCAAGTGAACACGTGATTTAATTTCAAGGAATGTATTTATTCAAGCCAAAGTGTGAACCACGTGCTCAGTTTGACACTTAATACAATTCCTTGGTGTCTGTTTAATACATTCTTACATTGTGTTCAAAGCAGTTCAGTGGTGGCATTCAATCACATTTTCCAGGCTCTGCATATATATGTGTTTTGGGGGTGTCTGGAAATCTGATTGAATAGCACCTATGAACAGGGCAATATGCAAGTATTATTTTAAAACTCAATTTTAAAAGGTAACATTGCATGAAAACCATATAGAGCTGACATTTTCACCACAGGCTTGGTTATATATTAAACTACAGCCTGTTTAAAATTCTACAGGGCACCACAGCTTAAAACATTAAAACAATGACATAAAACATTCACATTCCTAAATATAGTCATACACTGAAAACAAATAGACATGATATAGAGTTCTAACAAATTGTGAACTTTTCTTTTATTTGTTCACACTTAATTTCTTCAATGAAACGGATGTTTAACACGTTTGTTTGTTCACATTTGTGCAATAAAGTATTTTTGACAAGGAAAATAAATCTGGGCAAGTCTGAGCAAGATTCTAGAAAATGTTCCACACTGATTAACAACACTGGTCTCCTCCACAGCCTTTGCTTCATTGATTCCTGGCAGTGAGATGCACTTCCTCACTCCAAGGCTCAGTGCAGCTGAGTGCTATTGAAACAGATGGGTACTGCTTCGGCCTACACAAATGCAAATGGCATACAGAGAACCTTTAACATCAAACATCTCCTTTGAAAACACCACCGTCCACATTTAATTCATTTCATTTTGAAGCACATACAGTCTGGTGAAGATTCTTTCCAGGCAGCTGCTGTTTTTATTCAGCGCTACACAGACAGGTAGGAGATAATTAATAATTGTTTTCAGTTCTTTCTGGCTAGGAGTGCAAAGTAAAAATTGTAATAGACTTGCCAGTCATGGTCTTATGCTTACAAAGGAGGGGGGGGCGGGGGGAGTTATCATATTCATACACACTGATCAAAAATTAAAAAAAAGAGGCACTCTCTACCTGAAGTGATTTATTCTTCTTGTTTAAATTCATTCGGTATAAATCACTGTGATTCATTAGCAGATTTTTTTTTTTACAAACCCTGTTAAACAATCCCTGTTAAACAAATCTTCCTTTTTTTTCACTTATTCTGACTCATCAAAGCAGCTCTCCGGTGCTCTGCAGTATATATATATACACGCTTGTATTGGGACTTAAAAATAAATCATTTTGACCCAATATAATATATATTATATGTTATATATATATATATGTTTATTATTCCCCAGGTCACAATATTATGGTACCATAATAATAAACATTGATTTACTGCTTCGTCCCTTTATATTGGCATTCTTACATTACATAGAGGATATCAGATGGCAGGGAGTGTATTATAATGGAGTTTAATTACATCAAGATGAAAAAATAAATCAAACTTTTTTTTAATGAATCGAGAGGGAATTAACCTACTGGAAAAACCATTAGAAACCATTAGAACATTTCTAATGGTCTGTAGTGGTCTCTTATGCTCTGTAGTGGTCTCTTGTGGTCTGTAGTGGTCCCTTATGCACTGTAGTGGTCTCTTATGCACTGCAGTGGTCTCTGTGCTGTGTAATGGCAAAGGTTCTTAGTGATTTGTAATATGTTGTAATGGTGTTTTATAACACAATGAAAAGTAAGCATTAAGTAAATAAAATCTCACCAAAAGGCCCAATGAGACAGCCTAATAAATTACTTGTTTGTTTGTTTTCTGCATATATTGTTTATCTTATTTTGATTCTGTATATTGGTATTTAAGGAAGAAAAAAAACGGCTTTTAAAAAAGGGAGAGTTAGGGTCCTGAGATAGGACCAATATGCAACTTTGGTGGTTTCCCAAATGGCTTTCCATTTTGCTTGACAAAATGGCGGATGAGAAACTAGATGCTTTTTAACAGACTAGTAGCGAATCCACTGCCGTCCACAGCACGGCGCTATACACGAGACTAACGTATTGTACTGCATTGTATTTTCGACGATAACATCGTTGTAGTTCTCGGGGTGTCCGCTGTCCACAACAGGGCGCAAATATCTGAACTTCGTCATGGCAACTCTTGGGATCGGCCACGGCGAGGCGATGTTGTGGTAACACCAGCCTACTTGAACTCTGCAGTACAGTAGCAGGGGCGCGTTGGCTGGATAATGGCGGAGAGAGCGGGATTGTTGTGTTGCGAACAATAACACTCACCAGAAGTGATTGTGGAAGTTATTTTTTAAATAAATATTTTGAAACGCCGGTGCAAACAACAACGGCTTGGTGACTTGGGGTGAACTGGAGCTTTGAGGAGATTCTGCACCGACTTGTAATTTAAGTATGGAGGACTCGCTCGGATTGGTCGGAAAGAGGGTACTGCTTCTCTTGGGAGATTCTGCCTCTGCAGCGGCCGCCGAACCGGACCAAGCAGTATGGAACCGGGACTGGCTCCGTGGGACTGTCCGGGCAGCTGGCGGGTCGGAGCAGCGGCTGCAGGGTCTGAGGCGAGCGGAGGAGAAGGAGCAGTAGCCGGAGCGGCGATGATGACGGTCAGAGTCTCTCTTGTGGGGGTGCAAATTAATTATTCTGTGGTTTAAATTTTTACAAGGACAACGTGAAACTTATGTTGCCTTAGACGTTTTGCTGCTTTTTCCGCGCCAAGGACCAGCCTAACATAATGTAGGCTAAATCATGTTGGGTGTCTCCACTGCTCATAACTGTTTTGTAAGGTAGAGTTGATGAATAGTTGAGACCGGGGATTTGGGGCCTTGTGATGATACAGATACACTAGCGTGCATTTATTTAACACCTTTTTTACTAGTTAAACTGGTCAGTATTAAGTATGTTGCCAAATAGTGAATAGACGCAGCGTTTTTCACTTAAATATAGGAATTCTGAATTTATATAAATGCTTAACTGTGCTTTACTCTGTAGTATTTATAGTAAACACAATCGCCAGAAAAAAAAAAAAAAATCTCCACGGTTCAGCGCACCAGTATGTCAGTGTGGTATTTGACCTGTTTGCATACCGTTTTGTTTGATGACTACGTAAATGATGATAGTATCATTATGAACCGAGCTCCAGTTTAGGGTGACGTCACTGAACGCAATTATTCGCCTGCAGGGTTCAGTTATCTGTGATTAAAAGTGCGTTACTGTACGTTATTTGTATAAATATAAAACAAACACTTAGATATAAAACATATACAATTTGAAAAGTCTTTGAATGCAATCCTATGTAATTAACAAAAATGATAAACCAACCACAAAATATTTTATATTTGTATTTGCCCCAAAACTAACCAACACATTTCAACTTATTTGTACAAGTAAAATAAGTATATTGTCATAAGATTAATACGCAGAGCTGAACTGTGAGACTGGGCGAGAGTAGTTATAATTGTTCCAGGAAGTATAGATTCCATTGATTTGTAACCTCTTTAAATTATTCACTAAATATTTAAAAGTAAGGTTCTGCTTTTCTTTTCACTGTTTTTTTATACCTAAAATGGGACTGAATCTAGTTCTTAATATAATGGAATGCAGTACAATCAGCATTTTATTTCATAGTCGTGTATTGTACGCTACTACAATTATGATTGATTTTATGTCCAGTATACTGTGGTCCAACCTAGAAACCGTGACTGTGGCAATAATCTATAGACTGACTGACTGCAGCTTCCTTCAGAATATTTGTTCCATACAGCAGCTGCTGACTAGTATTTGTTTGTCTAGTGCAATCAGCCAGTCAGGTGGGTGTATTTTTTGTTTGGGGATGCGATGCGACGCGACGCGACGCGACGGCTTCTTCATGGTTTAGCAGTTTGATCAAGCAGATGAAGCTAAGGCACCATCTCTTTGTCATCTAATCGAACCAAAACCTCAGATGAGTCCAGCACGCGTTTAAAATCTGTGTTAGCAGGGTGGGGGTGATAAGGATATTCGGCAGCGATTATTATTAATTTTAAAGATGTTTCATCAGGGGTGGTGTTTGCAATGTATGTCGCCCAAACTAAAAACAGTATTGTGCATACAATTCACTGACCTTTTTATTGATTAAAAAGAAACCACCTGCTCACCATGTTCTTAGAAATAATGCTAATCGAAGTGCTACAAATACGTTGGATGTATTAACACCTACACATTGGTCTAGTGTTACATTTCCTTTATTGCGTAAATAGTTAATAGTTTAGTAAGTGTCATGCTGAGAGGACCCGTTTTCATAGCTCTGTCTGCACACGAGTCAGAATTCGGTTTACAGGAAGAACTCTGCTGATGTGATTGTTCCCCTTCCACCTTGTGTGCGCAGTTCTGCCTTAGAACTGTCTGATTCTGGAACAAATGTGGTTTGTTTAGCTTTTAATTTCATGCCACAGGAAGATGTAGACTGAAAATTTAGTTTTGATAAATGAATGAAAACCACGTTTCAACAACCTACTGTAAAATACACAATAATCAGAGAAGCAAACTGAATAACAGAAAGCATTTCCAAAGCTGAAACCTCAAGAAACATGTTGGCCCCTAGGTTTTGTGTGAGCTGTATATGAGCCTCAGCACTGTTGTATATGAGCCTCAGCACTGTTTTGCTCCCCTTATCAGCTTATTTCCTTTGTAGTCTCCAAGAACAACACTGTAAACCAGCCCACCTCCTCCATCTTTGTTCCCGCCTATTGGTGTCCCTTGTGATTTCAAGGCAGAACTACATTTAACATGTGCCTTAACAGGGAAACTGTATGACAAGTAAATAACTGGCCAGTAATTTAGTATTTTAGTAGAAAACAAACTTGTATTTCCTCAGCTATACCTATCAGTGCTAAACAGGTGGACTACCAACAAAACCCTGTGATAGAAAGCGCAGCAATCTATGTTAAATTGCTTCTTAAGCAAACAGTACTACAGTCCTACTCAGCAAAGAGCATTGAAGCAGCACTTGGATCAGGGCCAGCCCATTTGAATGCACACGAGGTTATGTCTGCAGGTGCACTTGCATTTTGACTTTATTCCTGAAAGTATCAGTTGTCTGTGAACTCCTTACACTGTCTTTGTGATTAAAAAAAAAAAAAAAAGTTTGACTAACTGTTTTGTACGGTCCCCGCAGGTGTTTGTGGAGTTTGACAGCACTTGCAGGAAACGACACTCTTGGGTCAAGGTTTATGTGGATAAAGTGCTGGCATTCCTGGTGGAGGGATCTATAGTTTGGGCGCCCCGCAAAGATCCAGTTGTGATCCAGGGAGCTGGGGTCCCTGCCAGTTGCTGGCCAGCTCTAGTAAGTGGGGGTTTTTAAGCAGAGCTGCACGTTAAGTTTTGTATAGCCAAGGAAGGGTTGCCTCTTAACTAATCTTTTCATTTTAACATTTTTTTCATTTTTATCTTATTACATTTTTTTTTAAACTGTGGTGCATTGCGTTACAGCAACATCCCAGGTTTCGGTGTACTGCCATGTTTGCTTTGTTTATCTTTGATTAAAAGAGTCTAATGTGAACTCAATCAAATGTACACAACAGGCTGGCTAGTTAAGTGCCATGAAAGAGAGAGAATCAGAAAAAAGACGGTTCAATCGGTTGCATCACAGCATTGAGCCTTGATGTTTAATTGCTGCAGGTGGTCCTGGTTTAAAAAAAAAAACACACATTAAATCATAATCAATCTACTGTTATTGATTCAGTTAGTTAGTTTGCAAGTTATTCCACATGTTGCAGTAGAGCACTGGTAAGAATCTTTTTGTTTCAGGCTTTTCAACCCTTGGTTGACAAGATTGGGCTGGGTCCACTTGTTCCTGTGGAGTTCTTTGTGGACAGAGTGTTGAGCTTCTTGCAAGACGGCAGCTCTCTACAGCGTTTTGAGGTATCGTCTTTGTTTTTGTTTGTCCCAGGCATTATTTAAAATACTTCAAACAGGCCCAGGGAAAAGCGATGTAGTTGCCTCCAGTCTCTGGGCCAGGAGGTCTCTTGGGTTGACCAGTAATCCCATAAGTTTAAATTGAAGCTGGATTAGAAATGCAAATAAAGCTTTTAAGTTATATTTCACCAGTTTTATTCTGTGCAGTTGGAAGAGGACATCAGGAGCAAACTGTTACAGGAACAGGCAGTGCTACTGAATGCAGTCAACAGCTGGCTGAGTGAGCTTAAATTACAGGAGATCTTGAGGAGAGGTGAGTCTCAGAAGGGGACTCATTATCTGCATGAAATGTAGCATAACCGGAAGTGCCTTGTTAATGAACAGGGAGGGAAAAAGGTCAATGTTGGTTTTGTTAAATATATACAGTACTGTGCAAAAGTTTTAGGCAGGTTTGAAAAAATGCTGTAAAGTAAATGCTTTCAAAAATAGACATGTAAATAGATTCTATTTATCAATTAACTAAATGCAAAGTGAATGAACAGAAGAAAAATCTAAATCAAATCCATATTTGGTGTGACCACCCTTTGCCTTCAAAACAGCATCAATTCTTCTAGGTACACTTGCACAAAGTCAGGGATTTTGTAGGCATATAGTCAGGTGTATGATTAAACAATTATACCAAACAGGTGCTAATGATCATCAATTCAATATATAGGTTGAAACACAATCATTAACTGAAACAGAAACAGCTGTGTAGGAGGAATAAAACTGGGTGAGGAACAGCCAAACTCAGCTAACAAGGTGAGGTTGCTGAAGACAGTTTACTGTCAAAAGTCATACACCATGGCAAGACTGAGCACAGCAACAAGACACAAGGTAGTTATACTGCATCAGCAAGGTCTCTCCCATGCAGAAATTTCAAGGCAGACAGGGGTTTCCAGATGTGCAGTCCAAGCTCTTTGAAGAAGCACAAAGAAGCGGGCAACGTTGAGGACCGTAGACGCAGTGGTCGGCCAAGGAAACTTACTGCAGCAGATGAAAGACACATCATGCTTACTTCCCTTCGCAATCGGAAGATGTCCAGCAGTGCCATCAGCTCAGAATTGGCAGAAAACAGTGGGACCCTGGTACACCCATCTACTGTCCGGAGAAGTCTGATCAGAAGTGGCCTTCATGGAAGACTTGCGGCCAAAAAGCCATACCTCCGACGTGGAAACAAGGCCAAGCGACTCAACGATGCACGAAAACACAGGAACTGGGGTGCAGAAAAATGGCAGCAGGTGCTCTGGACTGATGAGTCAAAATTTGAAATATTTGGCTGTAGCAGAAGGCAGTTTGTTCGCCGAAGGGCTGGAGAGGGGTACACGAATGAGTGTCTGCAGGCAACAGTGAAGCATGGTGGAGGTTCCTTGCAAGTTTGGGGCTGCATTTCTGCAAATGGAGTTGGGGATTTGGTCAGAATTAATGGTCTCCTCAATGCTGAGAAGTATAGGCAGATACTTATCCATCATGCAATACCATCAGGGAGGCATCTGATTGGCCCCAAATTTATTCTGCAGCATGACAACGACCCCAAACATATAGCGAAAGCCATTAAGAACTATCTTCAGCGTAAAGAACAAGGAGTCCTGGAAGTGATGGTATGGCCCCCACAGAACCCTGATCTCAACATCATCGAGTCTGTCTGGGATTACATGAAGAGAGAGAAGCAACTGAGGCTACCTAAATCCACAGAAGAACTGTGGTTAGTTCTCCAAGATGTTTGGGCCAACCTACCTGCCGAAGTTGCTTCAAAACTGTGTGCAAGTGTACCTAGAAGAATTGATGCTGTTTTGAAGGCAAAGGGTGTTCACACCAAATATTGATTTGATGTAGATTTTTGTTCTGTTCACTCACTTTGCATTTTGTTAATTGATAAATATAAACTATTAACATGTCTATTTTTGAAAGCATTCTTACTTTACAGCATTTTTCACACCTGCCTAAAACTTTTGCACAGTACTGAATTTTTTTTGCAATTTGTGTTTTGAGGTGACAGAAGGTTAAACCTGCGATTTGTAGGTGCATAATATACAAGTCATAAACACAGTTGTGGTCCATTGAGATGCTAATACTGGAATGTTTTTGTGCATCAGGCCCGTATACAATCCAAGGTCAGAAAGTGAAAGTGTACCAGCCTGAGTTTGAGGAGCAATGGGCCTCAGGAATGGTGTCCCAGCATGACCCTGTGTCTCACATGATGGAGATCACCATTACAAAGGTAGCGTATACAACACTGAAATACGTCTGTGGTTTGCTATCATCATAAGAAGGATTCATTTTTAGCTTTCTTATTTATTTAATAACAGTAAGAAGAATTGGTATGATTTATTGGTCACTTTGTTAGACGATGAACATTAAAATGGTACTGGAGGACATGTTGTCCTTCTCCTTGGTCATATAGCTCTTGCTTGTTTTCAGGGTGAGGAGACTCGGGTTGTGGATCCAAGGGTGATTCATGTGGTGCTGGCAGAGGACCTGTTGGATGAGGTAGGTGGGACAGTGATGAACTTTGGAAATTTGTTTTGCCGTCAGTAGTGCCTGTTTACTTTATAGTACTACATTTGAAGGTAACACATTTTTTTAACGTCACCAAAGATAGATTTAACTACAGGGGCACTTAATTTTTTTTTCTTAAAGTGCATAATGAATGCAATGTAATGAATACTCTGCTGTTCTCATTACTCCCCAGGCTGGTCAGACTGAAGGCAGTAAGAAAGGCAAGCGCAGGAAGGAAGGAGATGGAAAAGGACAGGGACGGAGGAGGCGGAACACCTCTGACAGCGATAGCGATGCGGCAGTGAAGAGACTAAAGGTTGGGGAGACAGACAGCAGTGGCAGCGAGGGTGGTGAGAACAGCTTTGGATCCTGGAAAGGGGCGGCAGTGGCACCAGCAACACCAGTGGGCCAATTCAGAACCAGGGGTCCTCCAATACAGCAGCTCACGTTTCTTCCCAGGGGCATCCCAACATCCGCTTTGCCACCTACACGAAAGAGAACGGAAGGACAGTGGTGGTGCAGGACCGCCCCTAGCAGCAGAGCCTGCCACTGCCACTGCCACGCCTCCCTCTCCCTTCTCCTCAACTGCTTTCCCTCTGTTAGTCAGATGCCTCCAGGGTCTGCACTTGCAGCTGCTCTGAAGAAGGACAAACAGTCGCCAGCAGCCACACCTGAGAAGGAGGGGCTCATGCTTCTCGGTGACACTAGGGGATTCCCTTGATGGCGGGCCCCATCCCCACCTCTGTGCGCATCTCTGATGGGGTGCTGCTGTGGGAAGTTTTAGTGGCCAAAAGACTGCTGGATGGGGTGTTGGGCAGGCTGAGGTGAGCGTAGAACGTTTCTCTTTGTTACTGTGTTTAATTTGAATATGTTTAACAAACAGAACAATACAGTGATTCACTTCAGAGTATAACATTGTGTAAAATGTGACACTGTGCTCATGCCAAGCATAAAATGCAATGTAATGTAGCAAGGTCAATGTACTGTATGTGTGTCCTGTATCTGTTATATTTTTGCAACATGAAATCAGGATATTGAATAAAAATGAATGGTCTTACTGTTTCAGAGTGCCAAAAACCCACTGATAGCAGCTGCTGGCTTCCGAATGTCTCAGAGTCAGCCTCTCTCGGTGCCTACGTTTGGGGAAAGTCGGGCTCAGACCAACGGGGCACTAACCCAGGAGAACAAACCCTTTGGGTTCCAGTTCAGCAGCAGTACAGATGACTCCAGCAAAGAGAGTGATTCCACAAAGAACATATTCTTCCAGTGCATGGCGCAAAACGTGCCCCGGAGTAACTACTTCACCGCTATCTCTGAGAGCCTGGCTAAGGAGCCGCCCAGTTTGAACTTATTTAAAACGGCAACCCTTGAAAGCCCAAAAGGCAGTGTATTTGGGGCAGCGCCAGGTATGTCCCCTTCCAAAGAGCAGCCCAAAACGGATTCTAAACCCACAGGAAACGGATCATTGTTGGGGAAACCATTCGGTCCAGATGCAATGCCTAAACTGACTCCAGCTTTTCCAGGCAGCAGCATTGGCGGAGGTGGAATGGGTCTCTTAACCAACACTAAACCTCCAGAGCCCCACGAAAACCTCTTCCTACAGCCCCCAAGCTGTCCCGTGAGGAACCATCTAATCCCTTCCTGGCATTTGCCGAAAAGCTCACCCATAGTCCCTTTAGCGGCCTTCCTGCTGCGCAGCCCTCTGCCGTCTCTCTGGCTCAGCCTGCGACTCCAGTGTTTGTGCGCCCACCAGCTACCTCTGATTGGCCCAAGGCTTCCGCTGCAGCAGCAGAAGCTGCTACCAGTGCTCCCAGTGAAAGCCCAGTAAATCTCTTCACCATGGCTGATCCTTCGAAGGCATTAGCGTCTTCACCATTCTCTGCCTTTTCTTCAACCGCTGCCACCACCACTTCTACTACCACCACCACTGCTTCTATTACTGCCCCCAGGCCTGCCAGCTTAGGAAGTGTTCCGCAGACCAGTTCCCAAGAACCTATCATGTCCCAGACCATGGAAATGCCTATCTTGTCATCTAGCCCTACTGAGGAAGGACCGGGAGCCAGCTTAGACTCTGGCACTGTGCAGGAGAGTGTCAGCGATGTGGTCAAACCCCTTGTGGACTCAGGGAAACAGCAGCCTGGCTTCTCATCAATTACGAGCGGAGCTACTGTCGTTTCAGAGCCCCAGTTGCTGTTTGATCAGACTCTCCAAAATTTTTCCTTGGATGAGCGCAGCACAGCCTCCAGACGTGACTCGGACTCCAGCACCAATAGTGACCTCTCGGACTTGAGTGACACAGAAGAGCAACTGCAAGCCAAAGCCAAGGAGCAAGGTCAGCTACGGCCGGACTTGGGGGCTGGCATGATGCTGGACAAGGGCAAGGGCAAAGGGGTGGGCAAGAGCCGACCTCGCAACAAACCCTTGAAAGGTGAGATGAACAGAATGTCTAATATGGTGTAAAGTGATTTTTAGCTTCCAATTGTCACAAACATAATTTTCTAATACAGTAACTTGGATTAAATACAATAGTAAGAATTTATATATTACCTAACTTCATGATTTCAGGTGCACATGTGACATCACACGCGGGTGAAGCTCCCTGTTTGTTTTTGTTTGTCATGCATAACCACTGATTTTATTACTTGTAAACTGTTCTGTTTTATGCACTGGGAAACCAAGCATGATTTAAAATTCCCACAGATTAAATTTGAATTAACATTGGTTTCTTTACTGTGTGCCAGGACTGAGCAGTAGGTGGCAGCAAAAACTAGAACCACATGAACTTGCTTCATGTCAATGAAACCTGGACTGCTATGCGATGAGTCTTTATTTTCATCCATGTGCTTGCTCCTCCCCCTGTTCTTTGACTCTTTGTTCTTGTGTGCCTGTGCAGTGGGTCAGTCTGTGCTGAAGGACATGACGAAGGTGCGGAAGCTGAAGCAGTCTGGCGAGTCGTTCCTGCAGGATGGCTCCTGTATCAACGTAGCGCCTCACCTCCACAAGTGCCGGGAGTGCCGCCTGGAGCGGTACCGCAAGTTCCGTGAGCAGGATAACGATGAAGACGATTCCACTGTCGCCTGTCGCTTCTTCCACTTTCGCAGGTCTGTGAGACCTCATCTCTTGACTACTGTTTGGTCTCGACACAGTTAACGTCCACTCTATTGATCTAAATAAGAGGATGAAAACACCACTGCTGCATGGCTCTATTTTAATTAAATGGCAGCTGTTTTTATACCAGTTTAATGGAAGCTTGGTTTTGTGGGTTAACAACCACCTTTTTGATTGTCATTATTTATACACTTTTCTACAGAAAATTATCTCTTCGACTTGAGGCTAGAGCAGGTTAGGTGTCAAGGGTTTAAAATTCAAAACTATAATTAGATAACTTTGTGTACTCCATACCATAATCCTAATGTAAGCCCTTTAATTTCACTAATATGGATGGTGGAATCTGGAATTAACATCTAAAAGATAGACTGATCTCTTGTGTCTCAGGCTGGCGTTCACACGGAAAGGGGTGCTGCGAGTGGAGGGCTTCCTGAACCCCCAACAGAGTGACACACAGGCCATGAGCTTGTGGGTCCCCTCCCTCACCATCCCAGAGGGCCTTGACTTGGAGACCTCCAAGTACATCCTGGCCAACGTGGGCGACCAGTTCTGCCAGCTAGTCATGTCTGAGAAGGAGGCCATGATGATGGTTGAGCCACACCGTAAGACATTGATTCTAAAAGCGTGTTGTTTATCACAAAGGCATAGTGTTCTCTGTGAATAACATGGGTGTGATGTAACACTGAAGATCAATGAGGATTCAAAAGGGCTAATCTATTAGAGATGTTACAGATTTTCTTCTGGAATAGTATAATTAGGTCTTCTGAGTTTCAGTGTTTCTCAGACTTTTCTACTCTCCTTTAAGAATTCAATTGTACATGTTAAGCCATTCATGTATCTCGATCACAATTGAGAAGTGTTTTAGATTGAATTAACATTGTGTTTTTTGTGAAACAACTAAATTGGCCAAGCCTTCATTTTTTTCACTTTATTACAATCGTTCTGCATAACTGTACTTATATAAAGATGAGTCGCTTCTGCTTTTAAATAGACTTGCGTTTTAAAAGCCTGTAAATTAAATTTGCAAGGTATGTGAAAGCCAATTTACTATTCACGCTTTTCTCAGTTGTGATTTGAGAAACGAATGTCTTAACAGATATCAATTGAATTTAAAGGAGAGTAGAAAATCAGAAGCCATAAGTATAATGTATTGACTGCCGTGCTTTACATAAGGGGAAAAGATGGGTGATTTTAAGAATAGTAATGTAATCTTAACATGCATATCACACTCATATTGAATGTTCTGTTAATTTCTTTGTCCACAGAGAAGGTGGCGTGGAAGCGAGCTGTGCGTGGGATCAGAGAGATGTGTGACGTGTGTGAGACTACGTTATTTAATATCCACTGGGTGTGTCGGAAGTGTGGCTTTGGGGTCTGTCTCGACTGTTACCGGCTGAGGAAGAGCCAGCCGCTTGATGGTGGGTCTCTGAAAGGTTATTGGTTTAGGACGAGGTGATCCTCCACATGTAATTTATATCAGCAGGAGTGCCTTTTTCTGCATATGAATCTCTTGCTTGCCGTTTTGGAAATATCCCTTTGGGATCTTCTCCACCTCAAACAGCATTGCAAGGTTGAATTCCAATGCGCTGATATTGCCAACAGATCTTATGAATGGTTCCTTAACCCCAAAAATGCTTAATTTGCTCTCAATTTAGATAATTTCATCTGCCTACGACCAACATTCATTATGAAGGTCATCCCCACTTCTTGGAATGGAGGCAACAATAGATAACCATTTTCCTTTGTTTTTTCCTGACCTTTTCAGAATCTGAAGATAATCTTGAAGATGAGGTGTTCTCTTGGATAAAGTGTGCGAAAGGGCAACCCCATGAACCACAGAACCTGATGCCCACACAGATCATTCCTGGAGCAGGTCAGGGCCATGGACAGGGCTTTTATTATTAAAAGTACTTTGTTAAACTGGTAATCGGGTTCTGCCAGAGGTCCAGGTTTCTGTTTTAACTGGTTCTCTCAAGTAATTGTTTAAGCAGTAATCCTTGTCTGTCTTTCGTTCTGCAGCTCTCTATAATATTGGAGATATGGTACATGCAGCACGAGGGAAATGGGGTATCAAAGCTAATTGTCCATGTACTAGCAGACAAGCCAAGCCTTTACAGAGACCAATGGCACCCAATGGGGTTTCCCAGGTAGGTCACTTGCAGTGGACATGTGACTTCACAGCTGCAAAATTGTCCCCTTTGGTCATCCAAGTAATGATATTGAGAAGGAAAGTGCATACAATTAGAAACCTATAAATAATATTAATGTTTGACCCTTAATGTGAATGTAGTCTTTACTTTGTTGATGATAATTTGCCAGTGATTTGCATTGACCTGATTTAGTGTCATATGTTGGTAGCATTATCTTACTCTAGTTTATTTATTTCTTGGTCTTCAAGCAGTCAAGTACAAATTCAAGCAGCAACACAACTCCCAGCAGTGTTCCCATAAGCGGTGGCGGGACAACAATTCCGGGAGATGGGGATGTGTCTGTCAAAGTGGATCCAATGTTGGATGAAGTTGGTAAGACAGGGGAAGGCAGCAGTGACGGCAGCACTAACAGTAACCGTATTACTTCAGCTTAGCCTAATATCAAGGACACCACAACTTCACCTTGTGCCAAGGAGAGCACGGCTTTGCCTAGCGTCAAGGACAACGCAACTATACCCAGCATCAAGGACAGCCGGCAGAGCTCTGCAGAAACTGCACCTTCCTCTGCACTGCACTGGCTTGCAGACCTGGCTACACAGAAAGCCAAGGAAGAGACGAAAGGTACAATAAAATCACCCACTGGTTTGGCTTATTATTTAAAGTGTTTATTTGAACTATAGTAACCAACAACTGAACTGTTATTTCTAAAATGTAATCCGTTTTTAATGCAAGGTTGTGGGTCTGTTGGCATGTTTTTGAATCCACCTTTTTGTTCTTCAGCAGAGTCTGGTTCACTTCGTTCAGTGCTGGGTAAAGAATCGCGGTCACCTTTTGCTCTGGAGTCCTTTAGTTCCCTGTCAAAGTCATCTTCAACCCCAAAGCTCTTTAACAGCTTGTTACTAGGCCCTGGCATGTCAAGCACAAAGTCAGAGGGATCTAGTCTCAGAGACCTCCTAAATTCCGGGCAAGGGAAACTTCCTCAGGGTGGCCCAGACACTGGCATCCCCTTCCCCTCTGTCTTCTCTACAACCTCCACAGTAAGTGTGATTTGACACACATGCAGAGATGAAAATGTGTAGAATAATATTATAATAGCTGGTTACACACACACAAAATCATAGACATCAGTGAGCCACAGCTTAGTTTTGCACTAGAGAATTGATATATCCCTTATATAGAGAGAAGTCCAACAACTTTTCTACTTGGTAATCAGATATACAAGAATACTATGACCAAGGAGTATGGTAATATAGCAGGATTGGTGATACAATAAATGTATCCAAATAAGCTATTTGAAACTGTTTAATAAACTGTTTATCTATCCTGATTGATAAGGAAAGAATATTGTATCCAGATTTATGCAGACTTTTGGAGGGTAAAATTAAGAGCGAGACTAACTAACTAGCTGGTATACTCCTTAGAAAATTCAGTCGGTTACCAAAAAATACAAAGCTGAAATGTCTTATCTTTCCTTTCCTATGTTCTAGGGAGACAAAGGCAAAGGTAACCTTCCGAACTTCTTGGACCACATAATTGCATCCGTGGTTGAGACGAAGAAAACGGCTGAGGTGAGGAAGGCAGAGAGCTCGACTGAGACACAGAAGGAAGTGAAGAAAGAGAGCGTGATGGGGCTCAGTGTGCTGGACCCCAACACTTCCCACTCCTGGCTCTGCGACGGCCGGCTCCTCTGCCTCCAGGACCCCAGCAACAGCAACAACTGGAAGATATTCCGCGAGTGCTGGAAACAGGGCCAGGTGAGAGCTCAGAAGCTTGGGCTAGCCTCACATTCCCAGACTTCAGCCATTTGTAGTTTGCATTTCACAGATATTGATAGCAGGGCACTGAAATGTGGACTGTATATGTTTCACCCTATGAAGTCTGTAAGTTTACTCATGGAAGTTCATGCAAGTTAGTGTGCATGCAGGAAATAGTTATTTAAAAGGGGGTCTGGTTCCTCAGGCTCCTGGCACCAGATCAAATACAGGGATAGATTTTAGGGGGCTTTCAGACCACTGCTTGTCTATCACATCTATTTAAATAGTGCAACCTAAAATGTCTCCCCAAAATCTTCAGCATGATGGCTTTCACATACCTTGCAAAAATAAATAAGACTGTTGGGTATTTGAAGTGTTTGTGCATCCTAATTTTCATTTGGCCAGGATGGGTTTGTGAGTTTCTAAACTTGCATCAAGGCACATGGAAAGCAAATACCAGGAGTTAAAAGATCCAGATCTAAACACAAGTATTTCTAATTCGTGACTCTGTTTTCTCATTCAGCCTGTGCTGGTTTCGGCAGTGCACAGTAAGTTAGAGGGCGGACTCTGGAAACCAGAAGCTTTCAGCATGGAGTTTGGAGACCAGGATGTGGACCTGGTGAACTGTCGGAACTGCGCCATCATCTCTGATGTCAAGGTCCGAGACTTTTGGGACGGCTTTGAGGTCATCTCCAGTAAGTACTGCTAGTGTACAATCACTACTAAACTAATCCTTAAAGCTGAGTATGTGAAAATAGGCCACCTGACCTAGTTCTTCTCTTACTTTTTGAGCAGTATAATATCTAAACAGATTCCACCTAGTTAAGGGGTGTGTATGTTGTTTGGTTTTATTTATTTATTTTTTTGTATTGTGTAGCATTTGAGTATACAGCACAACTTTCTTTAACTGGTCATTTTCTTTTTTTTTGATCTGAGCAAGCTTCTAATTGGAATAGTGGCATAACTTTTTGATTTATTTATATGTAAAAACAGCTTGTTTTTTATGCTGTGTAACACTGCAAGCACACACAAAACCAAAAAAAAAAACTTTATTATACTTTACCATAACTCTCCGTGCTTAACAATGCTTAGTTATGCTTTATCATGGGTTCACTATGCTTTTATTACACATTAAATAATGTGTTTGTCTTTTCTATTTGTAGAGCGTTTGCGGGGAGAAGATGGCCAGCCTATGGTATTGAAGCTTAAAGACTGGCCTCCAGGAGAGGACTTTAGAGATATGATGCCAACGAGGTAGGTGGTGGGGATGGTCTTTTTCATTTTAAAAGTATATTCAACAAATGTTTGTTTGTTTGTTTGTTTGTTTGTTTGTTTTACTTACTGGAACCTTTTTGTTTTGTTTGTTTCGGTCCCTTTCTCCGTTCAGATTCCATGATCTAATGGACAACCTCCCCCTTCCTGAGTACACTAAGCGCGATGGAAGATTAAATCTTGCTTCCCGATTGCCCAACTACTTTGTGCGGCCTGACCTCGGACCAAAAATGTATAATGCTTATGGTATGTATTCAGACTTAAATTTGTAGCATTGGTTGTGCTTTTGTAAATGTATACAGGTTCTGAATGTAATGACTGATTTTGAAACCTATAATTATATTTAGGGCTGTATTCCCCCCCACAGTAAGTTGCTTAATACACTGTCTAAAAATAGGTATTTCAAGATATGTCACGATTTAAACGTTTATTAAAACAGGAACAAATAATGTTAAATGTATTCAAAACTATAAAACAACAAATGTTCCTAAATTATTTAAATACTAAATTGTAGAATATTTAGTTAATGTCCACCTTTTTTTAAAGACATTTTATATTCACGATCAGGGAATTATCAAACAAAGCAAAAACATAAATACATGTAAAAATAAGACACATTAAATGTCCCCTTCTTGTACTGGACAGATCAATCTTTAACAGAAATATTTCAAATCTTTGGACGAGCTGGTGTTAAAGAAATCGTACAGATCCATGCACTTTGTTCCATCATTTACTAGAAGCAAATTAAACCGGCTGCCAGGTTCCTAAATGCAGTGTTGACGCACTACCTGTTACTACTAAGGCTAACGTTCGCTGTGTTTATTTTAAGTGATAAAAAATATGTATGTTTACACTTCTCAGCAATGGTAATTTTCACAGAGAAATACACAACACGGCAATGGGTACATTTCTCAGAAATAACGAAATCTGTGATAACCATGAAAAAATAAAATACAGCCTTAATTCTATTTATGCAAGACAGAACAATTGATCTGCAGTGTTTTATGGGTATCATTTGAGATGCAAGTGGGTATGGAATTTAAGGATTGTGGTATTTGTAGGGTTGATATCAACGGAGGACCGTAGGTTGGAACCACAAACCTTCACCTGGATGTTTCTGATGCTGTGAATGTCATGGTATATGGGAATCCCACAGGAAGAGGGAAATCAGGAGGAGGGTAAACAAATTATTATTATTCTTATTATTATTTATTAATTTTTTTAAATGTAGGTTATCGGAAATAATGCTTCTATAAAGAGATTTTGCATCTTAATAGGTTTCTTATAGTGTTAGGCAATGTTAACAGTCATGACATTTCAGGCTTGTCTAACTATTTTATACTGGCTATAAGTTCAGGTGTAACTACCGTATTCCTTAAAGTTTAAGAGCCCCTCAATTTAAGGGCTGCCCAAATTCCCCACCCTCAGTTTGAGGGGACCCCGACCCACATCAAATAAAGCTGCATTTACAAAGATACAACCTCAATTACGCATATAAGAAAACAACGTATGGAGGCAGTTTGTGGCCGTCTGCTGCCACACAGAGCATTACCGTTATCGCTGCTTCTCATTTTCAGTCGTGATTGCTCACACCTGCTTTTCTCCCTTTTGTGAACTGTGGTATTGCTTGGCATGTTGAAAAACACAGGGGTCTGATCAGCTTTTCCGATCTGTCCAAGCTGGTGTTGTTTTAGAACAGAGCCTTATGCTGAAACTGTAAAAGCTTCTCTTCGAATTCCTCAGGAAGCTAATGACGTTTTTTTAAAAATGGCTTCCTGTATGTCGAGATCGGCAACTACGCCTTTGTTCGTCTTTTCTCAGCAGCCAGTCGCGTTGCTGTTTGTGTACTCGGGTATTCACATCTTTTGTTGGCGATTTTAATACACACACCATTATACTCGAATTTAAGACACAAGCCATTTTTTAGAAGAAAAAAGTGTGTCTTAAAATCGAAGGAATACGGTAAATTATCAGTATCTTGTGAACAAAGTTTGTTGTGTTTTTTGTTACTTTTTTTTTTTATACACACAGTACTGTGCAAAAGTTTTAGGCAGGTGTGAAAAAATGCTGTAAAGTAAGAATGCTTTCAAAAATAGACATGTTAATAGATTATATTTATCAATTAACTAAATGCAAAGTGAGTGAACAGAAGAAAAATCTAAATCAAATCCATATTTGGTGTGACCACCCTTTGCCTTCAAAACAGCATCAATTCTTCTAGGTACACTTGCACAAAGTCAGGGATTTTGTAGGCATATAGTCAGGTGTATGATTAAACAATTATACCAAACAGGTGCTAATGATCATCAATTCAATATGTAGGTTGAAACACAATCATTAACTGAAACAGAAACAGCTGTGTAGGAGGAATAAAACTGGGTGAGGAACAGCCAAACTCAGCTAACAAGGTGAGGGTTGCTGAAGACAGTTTACTGTCAAAAGTCATACACCATGGCAAGACTGAGCACAGCAACAAGACACAAGGTAGTTATACTGCATCAGCAAGGTCTCTCCCAGGCAGAAATTTCAAGGCAGACAGGGGTTTCCAGATGTGCTGTCCAAGCTCTTTTGAAGGGCAACGTTGAGGACCGTAGACGCAGTGGTCGGCCAAGGAAACTTACTGCAGCAGATGAAAGACACATCATGCTTACTTCCCTTCGCAATCGGAAGATGTCCAGCAGTGCCATCAGCTCAGAATTGGCAGAAAACAGTGGGACCTTGGTACACCCATCTACTGTAACGGAGAAGTCTGGTCAGAAGTGGCCTTCATGGAAGACTTAGGCCAAAAAGCCATACCTCCGACGTGGAAACAAGGCCAGCGACTCAACGATGCATGAAAACACAGGAACTGGGGTGCAGAAAAATGGCAGCAGGTGCTCTGGACTGATGAGTCAAAATTTGAAATATTTGGCTGTAGCAGAAGGCAGTTTGTTCACCGAAGGGCTGGAGAGGGGTACACGAATGAGTGTCTGCAGGCAACAGTGAAGCATGGTGGAGGTTCCTTGCAAGTTTGGGGCTGCATTTCTGCAAATGGAGTTGGGGATTTGGTCAGAATTAATGGTCTCCTCAATGCTGAGAAGTACAGGCAGATACTTATCCATCATGCAATACCATCAGGGAGGCATCTGATTGGCCCCAAATTTATTCTGCAGTATGACAACGACCCCAAACATACAGCGAAAGTCATTAAGAACTATCTTCAGCGTAAAGAAGAACAAGGAGTCCTGGAAGTGATGGTATGGCCCCACAGAGCCCTGATCTCAACATCATCGAGTCTGTCTGGGATTACATGAAGAGAGAGAAGCAACTGAGGCTGCCTAAATCCACAGAAGAACTGTGGTTAGTTCTCCAATATGTTTGGGCCAACTTACCTGCCGAGTTCCTTCAAAACTGTTTGCAAGTGTACCTAGAAGAATTGATGCTGTTTTGAAGGCAAAGGGTGGTCACACCGAATATTGATTTGATTTAGATTTTTCTTCTGTTCACTCACTTTGCATTTAGTTAATTGATAAATATAATCTATTAACATGTCTATTTTTGAAAGCATTCTTACTTTACAGCATTTTTTCACACCTGCCTAAAACTTTTGCACAGTACTGTATATAAACTGTTTTTTTTGTTTTGTTTTTTTTACATTTTTTGTTTTGATTCCAATACATTTTCTCATTCACAGAAGCTGATATCACTGGATGTAAAGGTCTGTGCATTTTCCTATTATCTCCCTGTCATGCACTTTTAAAATAAACAATACAGTTTATATGCTTTTGCTTAGTAGATGGCACTAGTGTGGAACAGGGGAGAGCAGTAAACATGATTACCGTTCAGACAGTGGAGCAGGAAGGGGATGTTTAGCATATGCCAGAGGGAAATGTAATATTTACTGAACCTTTTGTATCAAGCCATAATAACTATATGTTGTTGGTTAGTGTCAGGAATAAAGAAATGTTTTGATCCAATCAACATGATACAGACCTCTTGCATTCCAGTGATCTCATTGGCACTGACTAACACATAGACATGACTCATTTCATTAAAATATATAGCCAGAAGTATATATGGTATTGAGGACACAGTTTTCAGACACTGCTGTGTCATACTATTTTTGTGGGAGTAATGTTTGATTTAAAATAACTGCATCGAGCTTTGCTTTTTTCCAACCAGAGGTTTTGAAGACAATAGAAGAAGGGGATGTGGACGATATGACAAAACGTCAATCTATGAAGCTAAGGAGAAGCCTGGTGCCCTTTGGCACATCTACGCAGCCAAAGATGCTGAGAAAATTCGTGAGCTTCTCCGCAAGGTAGTCCAGTTTAAAACGTAGCATTGAAAATATTTTACTTTTAAGATTTTTGTGCGGTACAGAAGTGCTGTTCTGATTTGTTTTTTGTTTCAGGTTGGGGAGGAGCAGGGTCAGGAGAATCCCCTGATCATGACCCAATTCACGACCAGAGTTGGTACTTGGATCAGGTCCTCCATAGCGGCTATATGAAGAGTATGGAGTGATGGGCTGGGCGATTGTTCAGTTCCTGGGGACTCTGTGTTTATACCCGCTGGAGCCCGCATCAGGTATGCACAATTTCTACATACATTTCCTGTACTCCTAAACTGAAGGTATTTCTGTTTTATCAAGTCATTTATTTTTATTTTATATCCACAGCGATTCAAGTGTAAGTTTGATTTAGCGTAACAGTTTTGATCATGTTTGTGTTTCTAGGTGCACAATCTGTACAGCTGTATTAAAGTAGCAGAGGACTTCGTCTCTCCAGAACATGTGAAACATTGCTTCAGACTAACGCAAGAGTTCAGGCACCTTTCTAACACACACTCAAACCATGAGGACAAGTTACAGGTCGGTTCCTCATTTATTTATGTTTTGGGTGGGGGGCACTCATATTAGAAATATGTTTCAAGTTGGAAGGGTAAAACAGTAAACAGGTTGGGAGGTTGATAAAGCTTGTCTACAACATTTTTATGTAGTCACGTGTGTGTTCTTGAATAGATGTATACATCTATATTTTACGATTTGAATTAATTTGTGTCTTTTCTATTGCTTTTCCAGGTGAAGAATATTATATACCACGCAGTGAAAGATGCAGTCGGAACACTGAAAGCTCATGAGGCAAAAGTGGCCCGGTCATAGCAACAAATGACTGTGGTTCAAATGGACTGTTCACAACCACGTGCAAGATGTGACTGACCGGCTGAAAGAGAGGGCAGTCTTCATGGCAAAACTGGACTGCTCACGGGGAGCGCTTGTTACAGTATTAGCAAGAACATGAAATACAAAAAAAAAGTGTTCTGATGCCTCTGGTTTTGTTTCGCACTGAACTGTTTAGAGGGGAGAGGATGGGTTGTTGAAAGGTGTAAGGTGCAGAATCCTTTTTCATTTATTGTTTTAACTGGAACATCTGTTAAAACCCTTTTGTACATGTGTGGAATTCAGTTGTAGATTTAAAATCTAAAGGTTTTGCTTTCTGGTCTGCTAGTTGTGTTCGTGAAACAGGTATGTCCTTCAGTGGAGTTGCGAGGGCATTTTCAGCTTCAATTGCGACCTAAGTTTTAAAGAGAAACCAATTCACATGGATTATTAAACTGCTGATCACCAGTCATCGCCATGTAGTAAGGAGAATTCAGTTTCAAGTACTATTTAAGTTTTGCCCAGTCATGTGAATGTTTACAATAAACCAACTGTTAAAAGAAAGAGACCAAAGTTTTATATATTTAAAAATAGAAAGCTTTCAACATTTTGACCTTTTTAATTACAGAATTGTTTTTTTTTCTTTTGAAGATTATTACCCTTGAATTGGGCGGAAAGAGAAACTGCATCTTTAGCTAATTCCATGTGAGTCACAGTAGAAATTCCCAAATTTTGGATATAGAAACAATCCCACAGATTGGCAAAGCGTGAGGATGAACTGCAGATTATTCTGATATTTGAAAGCGATGTTAGATGGCAGTAGAACAATATTTAGTTCCGAAAATGTAACACTTAAATTTGTTTTTAATGTTTTATTTTATTACTTTATTCAGTTGCCACAAATTTGATTTTGATACCTAGACGCATGATTTTCACATTGGTTTCAGTCTTCCTGTTACAGTGGACAAAAAATAAAAACCCTGAAATGAAGGAGTTTCTTCAATTGTTTTTAAACAAATTAATAAAAAAAAAAAAAAGACTTTTCCTGACCTGCACATCTGTTTTGTTTTCTGGTTCTCCAGTGTCAGACCTGTGGTATCAATAAACCTATTTCTTACAAGGCATACACTGCTGCTGCTTGCTTACTGCTTGGTAACTGTTGGTGCTGACCTGTAAATTCTTCATTTAATCAACCTCCTACCCCCCACCCATGGGATCCTACATATTTCAAGAGTACAGTTTAAAAAATAAATACATACTGTATGTAGAGTTCTACAGCATTTGGTTTATTTTTGTGCAGATTTAAAAAAAAAAAAAACACATTTTGTTTTCTTTAACCAGTAGTTTGTTTTCAATTGGTTGTTTCTTTTTTGTTTTAAATAAAGAACAAAAAAGAAAGTTCTGACATAAACCCTTAAGGTGTTCTGTATTTTAATTTTGTGAAGGGCTGATTTATGGTTATCGTGCTCGATATTAAAAAAGAAAAAAAAAAAGAAAAAGTGATTAGTTGTGTGAGCCTTTTAATTGTATGTTTTCTGGTCTAGAATTCAGAACCCCCCAATAAAACCAAAAACATTCTGGGACTAAAACTGGCTGAAGGGGGGACACATTTTAATAAGAGTAGAAAGCAGGGTAGACATACACTGATGTCTCATGTCAGTTTTTGATACAATAGTCTGTGGTTTCATAGTAATTTAAAAATAAGTAAACTTCATTTTAAGTTTGATTTTTTTTTGTATTTGTTTTGTTCAGGTTCTGATAAGATTCTGACTAATGCACATTGTGCCCCTCCTCTCAGCTGATGGATTTTGTAAATAAACCACAAGATGCATAGATGAATGAATGGAATTGGAGAATGTGTTGATATATATATAAGGAAAGAAAAGAAAGCAAAGTAAAATTGTGTACACTGCATGTGACCAGTTTAGGGGATGATCGAGCCAGGGAGGTTTTCTTGCTTGCTCCCAGTCCTGGATAGTGTATTCTGTTAAAATGCAAATTGTCTTTCTTGTTTCACCCACCCAGTGTTTGTTTTGTATTTGGTTTAGACTTCAGAAAGAACCCCATTGAAGGTAGTGCTGTCAAGTGCTAGCCTTTGACCTGTGGCCATCTAATGGTATATTGGTTTCCAAAATTACATTCCACCAACCATGGGGAAAGTAATAGCATTTTTAAGCATGTTTGTGAAAGCAGTCTAAGAACAAAATAATGTACACGTAAAAGCTAGGCAGAGAATGGGTGTCCTACATTAGTCCTGAGAGAGAGAGTGGGGGAGGGGGGGTGCAGTGTACACTAAATGCATACTGAAATAAACAAAGTATTACATTATAAGTTACAGTGGTCAGATATGCCTTGAAGTGAACCAAACGATTTCAAATATAAATATACAATAAAATAACCAACTATTTAAAGTGTAGTTGCTGGTGGTGAGGGTGTCATATTTTGCCCCAAAAAAAAAAAAAGTGGCTGGAACAGTAGCCTACTTTGGTACAAAAATATACGGTTGTCGGTGTTCGGCAGGTGGGGGGATCGAGGAAGATGCTACCAGCCCCACAGTCGTACATTTCAAGACCCGTCTTAAAAAAAAACTGTAAATGAAAGCCACACGTCCCATAAAGTGCAATGATATTGTATTCTGATAAGGAATGTGGGGACCGCTAAACATTCCATAGTTCAAATGAGACCACGTGCGAATTCGGAACAATTCTAACTGACATTTTACAACGATTAAAATGTTTGCATTTGTTAGTTAAGCGTTTTTTTTTTTTTAACATTTTAAACACGTTTTAAATAATATCCGCTTTATCAGTGTGAGGTGAGAAACATTGTGCTTATTATTTATCTTACGTATTGTTTTTCGTTATGTTTATCATAATTACCTCTATTTTAATTTAAGTAGCCTGTTAGTTCAAAAAGTATTTTATTCCACAAATTTCTACCTTTACCGTATTGTGTTTAAACACATATTTATTTTTTCTGAAGATGTAGTCAGGTCAGGGCACTTGTAATTGTTCTGTACACGGTGCTGAGTATTTCTTAATAGGGATACAGAATGCTATTTGTAATTGCTATAATTATACCATTCCCCGCAGCAATATCGCTCACTTGTTTGTTCCACAATGGGGTTTGAGGAACTGTATGACATAGAGGAGGAAGAGGTCGAGGTTGTTCGAGACGAAGACCCTGGGTTACCTGTTTTCTCTCCGAAAACACGCATGATTCGGCTTTGGGAACTCTTTGTAGCAACCGCTTCCTTTGTGTGTGTACTCTTAACAATATTTCAGGTCAGTATTTTAAGCCGAGACGCATTCATCTAAGTGTGATACTTCACTATACTATACAGTAAGCTTTCGCCAGTGCTGTTTATTATTATTATTATTATTATTATTATTATTATTATTATTATTATTTTAACTGGGGTACAGTTTGCACAGTTACATACTCAAGGTTTGCAAATGTCGTCAAATATTCGCAAACCTACACTATTTGAAACCAACAACTTAAAAGTGCGGATATTGGACCATTTTGTACCACCCTTGGTGTTCCTTTTATACCCAATGGGGGGACAAAAGAGCTCCACTACCAGACCATAATGAAAAAATATAGTTTACAGTATAGTGCCTGTAATCTAGCATGCTGTAAAATTCCCTTTGTAAGGTGAGAAATAAAAATGTCGGGGTTATATCTATTACAGCCAGAACATTTAGTAAATTTCCCCATTTTTGTTTGTGTTAGGCAAAGATATACAAGTGTGGAAGTGTGGTGCAAATTCAACAAATGCGTCTCATATTTAAACCACTATATCAGACAGTAATTTCTCTTTTTTCCCTCTAATAACTGGACTGGGTTTAAAAGCAATAACGTTAAGTAATATTAAGCCTGAGTTTAAACATCAGGGGTGTAATTAGTAAGGGATCATATCATATTTACACCACTGCAGATGTGTATTCTTTTTAGGCACATTTTTTTACTGTTATATTTGTAGTGTAATAAGAGCTGACACATGTAATGTATTTTTAATTGTGTCACTTTTTATTTAGGTCTCCTTTGACACAGCTGAGCCTGCGATATTGGGCTTTAAATACTTTCTTGATGCTATCTACATATTGAACATTATCTCCCGCTTCTATATTGGGTTTGAATCCCAGGGAGTGGTGATCATGGATAAAAAGCAGCTCCGGAAACGCTACCTGAAGGGCTGGTTTACTGTGGATCTGTTTGCTGTCTTCCCCTTTGAGATTGTGCTTTTGTCATATCCTAAACAAGATATTTGGATTGTGTTATCTTATTGTCGACTGAACCGGATATTAAAGGTTGTCCGGCTGTTCAGCTTTATATGTGAGTTTAATTTCAATTCATTTTTGAATATGAGAGGCAAGGACCTAGAATTTAGATGAGTAATAATAGACTGTGAACCAACCTTAGTTTATTACACGTTTTTACTTGTGAACCAGATTTGCTGTGCCTTTTGCTCCAGTCTAGTTTACACATTTTATAATATACATTGTTAATGTTAGTGCGAAACCTCAAACCTGCATCTTTAGGAAAATGTTGTTAAAACATGATGGTATTTATAGAAGTAATTCAAAAGAGGCCTTTGTATGAATAGAAAATATTCCACACTTTTTTTTGTTTAAGCATCCCTCGCCAAAGAACCAGAACTCAATAAGGTTCATGTCGCCGCCTTGAATTATTTCTGCATCATAGTCATTTTTATTCACTCAACTGCCTGTGTATGGTAAGTGATGTTCTTATAAATATGTTTACAAAATACGTCTTCAGGTATTTAGGTGTTAGGACAAGTAGCACTGTTTATATTTGAGTACTTTGAACCCTAGTTAAATATTTTGAATGAGTGAATTTGTTTTACTTGGACTTGTTTGCTACAGGTATGCTTTGGCCTGTACGCCTGTTCATCATTATGAGGGAAGACACTGCTCAGAAAGAACAGCTTGGCCATTCTTGTTAATTAACAGTATGACTTTTCAAATTCTTCAAAAACATTTGTAAAGTATTTTAAAAAAAAACATAAAGCATTTCAGACTTTGAATTTTACACCACTCCCCACTCACTGTGTACAATACATTATTGCAAATTCCCATTTTAATGTCTTTGGAAAAAATCCCTAATAACTGACATTACTGTATTACACACTTTTGTCTCAATGTATAAAATCCCCTCTGAATCTCTGCTGTTATGCTTATTGGTACATAGTGGATAATATACTTTGATAACTTCATGTTATTTTGCTGTTCAATGGTGTTTAGGAAATGTTCTATTTTAGTGATTATATCTGGCATTGCAACATTTTTTTTCCTTTTATCAGTTGGTCAAAACATAACGGAATTTAGTATACTTGAAGCATATATAGTATCTCTCTACTGGGGAGGTATCACAATAACCACGGTTGGGTGAGTAATTTCTAAATATTCAATATTGTGTTTTCTGAAGGAGGAAAGTTCAGGCTTTGGTCGAGTTATTTTATTAGTTTTATTAACCTCGTAAATAGAATATATTTGGTCAGACCCATAATGATAAAAAAGTGGTTTAAAAGTGGCCAAGTGATACAATACACTACTGGGGCTAATACTCCCCCTCCCATCTCCAGTTTTTATTTATTTTTATTTTCACCTTGTTAAGAATAAAATAGAAAGTGCGATTGATACTATATGAAAACAAAATCATTATTTGACAATATCAAGAGCAGAATATACATTTTTTAGTATCAGTGCTTTTTGGAAATCATATATAATATTATTAGGACAAGAATGCCTGTAATGACAACCAAACTAGTTGTGATTCGTTTTGACAGGTATGGTGATATTCATTCATTGACTCTACTAGAAACTGTCTATTCAGTCATCATAATGTTCAGTGCTTTGGGTGTCTTGGTTGGAGTCATCATGACTGGGATGAGTTCCATCATTACAAACATGGATGCGCGGAGAGGCAGGTTCTGCCACCGACTTTATTCCATCAAATTAAACATGGTAGGGTTTTCTGTTTATTATATAGTGGCACATAATATCTTACTATAGAAACATACATAATGGACTTATAAAGAGTACAAGAAGATGAACATGTCTGTGTTTTTGTGTTAAATCATTGAAGCTGTGGGCTCCCGAGTGGCGCATCCAGTAAAAAAACTTGCTTAGAGTGCAGGATGCGCCCTATAGTCTGGACATCGTGAGTTTGAGTCCAGGCTATTCTTTTGCCGACCGAGGACGGGAGCTCCCGGGGGGCGGCACTCAATTGGTCGAGCGTGGCCCGGGGGGAGGGAGGATTAGGTCGGCCAGGGTGTCCTCAGCTCACCGCGCAGCAGCGACCCCTGTAGTCTGCCCAGGGGCCTGCGGGCTTGCCTGTAAGCTGCGCAACAGCTGCGTTGTCCTCCGATGCTGTAGCTGTTGGGTGGCTGCATGGTGAGTCCACAGTGTGAAAAAAAGCGGTTGGCTGACAGCACGCGCTTCGGAGGACAGTGTGTGTTCGTCTTCACCCTCCCGAGTCAGCGCAGGGGTGGTAGCGGTTAGCTGAGCTTAATAAAATAATTGGCTATTCCAAATTGCGAGAGAATAATAAAAAATAATTGGCAACAGCTAAATTTATTTAAAAAAATAAACAAATTTTAAAAATCATTGAAGCTGAGCTGATTATCTCCTCGCAAGGGTACATTATATTCCTGAGGATCCAAGTAAGCATTAATACAATGCACCTAGGGAGTGTGTTTATTTCAGACAACTGCAGACAACCCTAGAGCATGGTATTGCACTTATAAAATGTGCAATTTAAAAAATGACAAAATGCTGTGTTTACTCTGATTAGTAAATCTGAACTGTGCGGTAGTACAATTCCTGTACTGTCATGTGATTGCTAACGACCAAACAGAAATACGTACTGCCATATTCAGAAACAACACTTGAGTGTCAATCCTCACTTAAGTGTGGCAAATTAATGTTATTTTATATTGAGAAAGAACACCTAAGTGAGCACTGACAAAGTGAACATTGTGTCTGAACATGACTCAGTTTGTCTATGACATTTTCTAAGTATTTTAACACTTATAGGGCCCGGTTTTCATGACTGGGTAAAGTGCTGGCTTTGGCGTTGTTAGAATCTTCAGGACCATGCAAGGACGTTGGTTGTCAGTGTCCATTATAAAATTTAAAAGGGCAAGTGATCGCAGAAGACAAGTTAAAAATAAACAAAAAGAAAGATATGCAGCCCCACATTTGTATTTAACAGTTGGAATGGTAGACATTGCTAATTTGTTTTAGGTGGTGATTTGCTTTCCAAAGCAGCATTTAATTTGTAATTAATATTATTTTTAAATTTTGTTTTCTCGAAGAAAGACATTGGCTTACCACCAGAAGTGCAGACATGGGTAGAAAAATATTATGTTTATCTATGGAAGCATCGCAAAGGAACCATCATTGCTGGGTTACTAGATGACCTTCCATTCTCAATCCACTCAGAAATATCATTGGCATGTAACCAGATATTGTTGAAAAAGGTAAAGCCATTTGCTGAAGATTTGTGTTGGTGCATGTGTTGATAGATGACATAATAAGTTCTCCTCATCGTGCTTCAGCCACCACTATTGGGCACCCGAGTTCAGTGCTTGGTAACATCTGTTGTTTAGGTTTGCTTGACAGTACATTTTGGCTGATTTGTATTAATCATTTGCATAACAGTAACATAATAGATATAATGCACAAACTTTGTTTGTGGATTGGTGACAACTGTTTTTTAAGTGTGTTTGTAAACTTTCTCAAAGGTAACCCCATCTTTAAAAACAGATGAGCCATGCACATCTCATTAATACCAAACTATAATCAAAACAAGGAACAAGGCCTGAATAAAGTGTGAGTTGAAGTTTCTTTTATAGAACTTGTTATATGGCAGTCCATTTATGAAATATTACTGTTTTTCTTTTTAGTCTACCTTGTTCCATGGTACTGATGAAGGCTTCAAGAGAGCTTTGTCAGTTTCTATCAACCCGTATACCTACAGTGCTGGGCAGATTCTGGCTAAGCGTGGTGAATCAAATCAGTCCATGTACTATCTTGAACATGGACTTGTGCAGGTACTAAGAGCAATGCTATCTGGTGTGTGTATTTTTAATTCCTCACTCATCGCTCTCCAGTACATTGGATTCATATTTAACCCCTTTCCCCCCATCTGCCTGAGATATATTGATATCTACTGTGAATCTTTTTACACAGAAATACAAAAATACATTTTACATTCAAATCTGTTTTGACAGGCCATTGAAGACAATGCTGAGAAAATAGCTACTGTACTGCCAGGATCTCTTATTGGAGAGGTAGGATTTATAAACATCATTAAACTATTGTATATTTTGTACTGTGCAGTGAAGGCAGTTCAAGTAGGACTTTCATGGTCTATAAAATAACCCTAATCTGAGTGACAAACATTATTTACTGTATAGTGCACATATATGGGACTACTGAGAAAAATGTTTGCTTTATGTTAACACTAGTGGCTTTAAAATGCAGTATATTATTTAAGTCTGTATATCAGGAATACTGAGCTTGTACAGATCATATGAAACTGACCCTTCTTTCTCTCTTTTACTTCCCAGATATATTTAATGTACAAAATTCCCAGGAATGTTACAATTTGTGCTGCAACACTGTGCGAGATTTATGTATTGCATCAAAAGGATCTGCTTAATTTATTTGCTGATTTTCCAGAAGGTATGTGTGCACCCTTTTACAGTTTGTACCAGCAGAAATGTTTGCATTTACTACATTTCAATTACACTTCTCTAGTTCATTATGTAATGATATGAGCTGTTTTAGTATGCTGCCACACCAAGGTGGGACAAAACACTTTGTAGGCTTGTGGCCATTTGGCCACAAGATTTCAAAACCTGATGGCCAACATTTAAACTGTGGGAGGGAACTATATACAATCGATCTGCCAGCGAACTAACTTGAAAATTCCAGGGAACTGTATTCTGTGCATAGAATACCAGGATCTATATACTGTACTTAACATTCCAGGGAACTATATGCATTAAATGCCAGGTAACTATTTACTGGGTACATAAAATGTATAATCAAATGCCAGGGAAGATAACTATATAGAAATTCCAGGGAAGTGAACACATTTCTTTATTTTTCAGTTAGTGTTATATTTGCTTTTGTTTGCTTTTGTAGCAGATTTTACTTCAGCTCACTTTGCTTGAAATTTAAATTGACCTTATTATGTTTTATCCCCTTTAAGCCGTCCCCTTAGATGGGGCTCGAGTTTTCGCTCTCTCTCTTCCACCTCCTAAAACCTAGCCACTATCTCCAACTGCAAAAACAATTTTTTAATTTTTTTAATTTTTTATTTCTCCTGCCTTCTAAGCTGATCAATCATGACCAGTGCGAGTTGCCACGGATCAGGGAAAATTAGGGCTGTATTTTTTTTCAAGGTATTTCATGGTCTAAAAATAGGTATTTTATGGTATTTCACGATTAAACATAATTATTTACCAGAAGCAAACTGGACCGACTGCCAGGTTCCTAAATGCAATGTAACAGGTAGTGTGTCAATAAGGCATTCAAACAGGAATCTTCACGGGGAATTACATATTACACGGCAATGGGTAAAAAAGTTGTTTGCTTTTAAAGTTGTTTAGTTTAATTACAGTTGACAAAAGCCATCTCTTCAAAGCAGAATTAATTTGATCATTTCCACTGTTCTACCCTATCTTGACTGGCTGGTGCACGTTACTATAGAAACAAGAAAAGGGGTTGGTTCCACGAGTTCAAAAGCATTGGCTCTGCCAGATCAAAAGGCGGCGCAGATTCTGCCAGTCTTGAAGCAGAAAGTCTTTTAGTATGGAGCCGTAGTTCTGTTGTATGTACAGCAAATGCTTAGTCATTAATGTGGCAAGTAAAATCTACTGGCCATATTAAGACCTGGCGACCTGATTTGAACCACCCTATGCTGTACATAATTAAAGTTAAGAAGATGCTTAAATGTTCTATTATTGCAAATTGGGCTGTGATCTAGTCTCATACAGTAGTTATGGTTTTGATTGTACTAACATATTTTAAAATGATAAAACAGAACACTGTGGTGCCCTGGTTGTCATGCTTGTTGATATAGTAGACTCTTATAAATAAATAAATGATCTTCAGTTGCTCTGTTGTACTGTTGTAAGTCAGCTTTTTAATTGCTTTTGTTTCGCAGCTGGTGTAAAAATAGCACAAACAGCCAGGAACCGATTGCAAAACATAGCCACCCCAATCAAAGACGCATTTGATGTAGGAGCTGCATCTAATCCTCAGAATGTGGTATTTCACAAGGACTTGGGGACAAATTTATTGGTAAAGTGCATATATGAAATGTTTATATCCAGCCTGAGTGGCTGATTAAAAGCAACAATGATGTTCATATTACAGTCCCTAAAAGTTACCCACACAATCAAAACATTTTCATTTGTCAGCACACAGGTATGCACACATTCAGTTTAATATGGTATTTATAAAAGCAGATTATTAGATGCATACAGAGACTCAAAAGTAAATGGATCCTGTTCTAAGTGGTGTGTGGTCAGCAGCCCAGCACAACGAGTATTGTTCTGCCAATTCAACCGCTGCCCCAATCCAGTTGTGTTCCAGCTCTAGAGGGTGCCCTATTTAAATTATAGAAAGATCCCAGGAAAAGATTGACACTCTAAATAGGGGGTGCCTGATTGGGTCCGTGTTTTACATAAGACAAGAGGACGGCCCACAAGGTATTCACAGATACAAGTGATGTTGCCATTATTTCTGACTTTCAAGGAGAATAAACATGTACAAAAATGTCATACATCTATGTATTGGGTATCTGTTTACTTTTGTCGTGTCTTTGTATATATACTAAATACAACCTTATGAAAACCTCAGCATTAGCAGATTTAAATTTGACAAACTTCTTCACTTTAACCCTTTGCCATTTCTCATCATAATGGCATGGAATCCGAATATTTTCTGTTTCTAATGCAGCCAAAAGACCAGAAGATTTTTAAACATTTTATGGATTATGTAATTCGCCATTCAGACAGAATCCCTGCCTCTGTTAAAACAAGTTTGGAAGGAACTGTAAAGCAGGTAAGGATATTATTTTTGTATTCCATTTAACAACAAAGATCATTTGCACTAAGTTTCTTGTAGTACAGTTGGCACCGCCTAATCTGGATACTGATAATCGGGATGTCTGCTTAAATGGGATACAACCCTGGGAGATGGTTCTTCCCAATGCTATTTATGCCAACTAATTGGGAAGGTTCTGATTGGTTAGCTGTGTCCATCAGACATACATTAATCCCACACAGCCTTTGATTTAAATTCCTCCGCCACTTACCTGTCCTAATTCTATAACATTTAATATCTATAGGTAACCACTTATCAAACCTAGAATCAAATTTTAATCTTTTTAATGGAAAAACTGTTGAAGAATGGTATGAGGATTGAGGATTAATTTTCGGAACCGGACAAAGTACCAGTAATTAAATCATTTTTTTCAAGAAAAACGGCACAGTGAAATATTGGAACCAGAACTGAATCAACTCGAACTTGACCAAAACGAAACAATAAAAGCTATCAAATGACCTGTGAATATCCTAAAAAACTGTCTCCAAGAAAAAGGTAGACTTATATGTAATGTACGTTCTAAGGAGGAGCTGAACAGTCTCCTCGGATAATTATATGTCCGTTCTGTGAGGAATAAGTCTGCGAGCTGGTATTAATCGTACAGCAGAAACGTGAACTTAATGAAAGATACAGAATGCAACAATGCTAACAACATATTCTTAAAAAACTAAAAATAAGTGGAAAAGATAAAACGATACACTATCCCCCAGTAACACCAACAGAGCTGGATAAGCTAAGAAAGAAAATTAAAAAAGTTCCCGCAAGGCACAAAGCGAGCGTTATCATCACTGCTTTCACCTGCAGCTCTTGTTTGGCAGTTTTTGAAACTGCACATTATCTGGCAATTTTCAAGTGAACATGTTTTTATAATCGTTTTATAATAGCATTAAGGCACTCCAGGGGGTGGGTTGACATAATATAACAGCTTTGTGCCTTATAACGCCTTAAGTGTGTGATTATATCATGTCAACCCATCCCCTGTCGTGCCTTAATGCTTCATTAACATTAATTTAAATTCTGTCCTTTGTAACCACTGAATATTATTATTATTTTTATTTCTTAGCTGACGCCCTTATCGAGGGCGACTTACAATTGTTATAAGATATCACATTATTTTTACAAACAATTACCCATTTATACAGTTGGGTTTTTACTGGAGCAATCTAGGTAAAGTACCTTGCTCAAGAGTATAGCAGCAGTGTCCCCCACCTGGGATTGAACCCACGACCCTCCGGTCAAGTGTCCAGAACCCTAACCACTACACCACACTGCTTAAGTGTTATTGAAATTCAATTGACACCTTGCTATATATCTCACCCACTTCAGTGCTGAAAGGGTAACTTAATATCATCTTCTAAAATATGTTTTATTTTAAATTATGCAACAAATGGGCACTGTTCTCCCATTGTTTTCTATAGAGGTCAACCGTTCTGCAAATCAATCACATCTGAGAAGATGACCCTAATTAATGGCACTTGTTCTAAAACCAGTGCTTACCGGAACAGAGATTAAACATAGTATGAACGATAACATTCAAGATTGGGGAGCTCATATTGATCAATCAGGTTAAAGGAAATCTCAGATCCATTTTCTAATACCTAGTAATCGGCTAATGACTAAATTCTCAAGTTTGTTACAATGGACCAGTTGAGTCTGATTTGAAAATAAAACAGTAAGGGTTTTGAGTGGGAATGTTACAAGGCAAGAGTTTGTTGTTATGCTAATGTAGAACACAGTCTTTTTAAGCCTAGGTTAATACACCTTGCTGTTCAAATGAAATCATAATTCTATCATTCTAAAAACAGTTAGTGTCTGCTCTGCTGAAGAACTCTGAAATGCAGCGCAATTTAATGTTCATTTCAATTTGGTCTTTGTATCTCTTTTAGCCTTTTTGGATGAAAACACTACGACCTGATTCCAAGTTTATACAATTTTGGGAGGTCTTTTTACTCTGGTGCCTCACAGTTGCGGTTTTCCTTGAAATATGGGTGGTATTATTTACCTTCAACGAGGATAATATAGGTAGTTAATTATTTTATTAGGTTTTATTTCTTGTTTAATGCACCAGGTGACAGTTACACCTATAAGAGCATTTCATTTTCAAGGGACACCATTATCAAGCTTTTAACTTGCTTTGTTGAAGTCAGTATTGTTAGTTAATGGAAAAACCTGAAGTGTTTCACACTTATTGATAAACTCTGTAATCATAAATGCAGTGCGTCAGAGTCCAAAAACAAAATTGCAAGCAAGACCATAAACACCTGGGAAGTGTGCTTATTATTTTTTAGTTCTGACTTGCTTGGGTTGTATACTGATGTAATACAGTAGAAGGGGGGGGGGGGAACAAATGTGTTCTTAATGTTGTTATGCTTTAAGGAAATTATTTAATGATTTGACCAGGTGTTCACATCAAATGTCAACACTAAGATAATAAATAAAAGTTTCACAGGGCAAGTAAAAAAACATGATAGTAATTAGTCACATAAACAGGATAACTGTTGTGTCACCCTAAATAAAAACCATGTAGGCCTGTATTTTGTTTTAATTATTGGTGTTTTACAGGTTTCAATAACACTGATTTTGGTGCAACATTGCATTCAATAGCTTACCTTGTTGATTTAATAGCTGTTATAGACATTGTCATCAATCTTCGAACACAAGTCATGTCTAAGAATGGTAAGTTGCTTAATTAAAAATAATACTAGTTATGGTTTACTTTACATTAATTAAATACTGTATAAAGTTTACAAGAGAGGTATTGTAGCCTTTAGTATTTTTATTTTTCTGTGATTTGCTGTTTCCTCAAGTTCAATATAAAGTTTTCATTTGGTTTTATTTTCAATACTTCCTTTTTCCTACATGGTTACTGAAACCTCTATTCCAGACACATCCCCCTTAAGGTATACACCACAGGCTCATCTGGTAAAAAGCTTGTGGCAGATACATGTCTCCTTATACTCACTTCAGTGCCACTCCATGACAGGGCTCTTTTTCACTAGTCTTCAAAAAAGCATTGTACTTCAGGATGTTATACTGTATTACTGAGCAAAGTAAGAAGAAGTAGTTTTTATTTTTTGCTAAGTTGCAAGTGGGTGGTAGAAATTGGCTGCAGGCTGCTTTTTTCTTTCCTGTCTTACAGGCAACCAATCAGACTTTAAAAACATTTACAAGAACTACCAGAGAACTTGGAATCTGTATTATGATGTGGCAGCAGTTTTACCTACAGATTTGTTCACATATGTTGAAGAAGAGCATTTACGCTGGTCTTATTTGGGATTGTTCAGAATTAACAGGCTTCTTTGGCTCCGAAAGGTTAAATATGCTTTTCTGTGTAAATGTCACTAAAAACTCTTAACATAAGATAGATATAAAAATAACATACAATTGATATAAAAATATTAAAATGCTTTCCAATGGGTGAGATTCGATGCTATGATGATATAGACTATGGACAGGGGTGCAAATCGTTTTGAAAATTGGTGCTAAACTGTTTTGAAAGTTTAGCACCATAGGGCCTACTGGTGCTGAATTAGCAAACCCCACCCTAAACAAGCCCCTCTCCCCAACTCTTCAATGAGTTTTTTGGGTGGGTCACGTGAGTAGGCCAGGCCCAATGAGAAATGGTTGTTAAGGAATAAAACATTTATTTAAACATGTCTACTGGCACCAGAATTTAATAGCGCTATATGAGGTACCCTAGAATCTAGTGCCATAGCACCAAATGTGCACCCCTGAAAGGAATGTACTTACTAAACTATACAGAGAGTTCTGCTTGGTACTGACTTTTCAGTGGTTTAATCAGTGGCAGTAGAGGTGTGTAATATCAACTATACAGTATTTGTAATTTATAAAGAATGTACAGTAAAAAGAGAATAACCTGTTTTGAAATTATTTCTATTATGAAATTCCGAATTTCATTGGTTCGGCATTTTTTGTTCTGAAGTTGTGTGATAAGCATTACTTAATACAACATTTGCAACGGGATTACAGGAGATAAGGCAGTTATTTCTGTTTCAGTAAGATGATTATTCTTCAATTTGTCCCTTGAATTTGACACATTTTGACCCGTAGAACGATGTCAATTGTAAACTGGCACTGGCCTACGTCCTGGATAAAAGTATAGTACAATGATAGTATGATGACATCAAAATTCTCCAAAAATAATGTTCCATTCTGGGTGCCAAGAGTCACTGTAAACATAGCCACTATTATACTACAACTTTTTAAAGTTATTTATATATTTACCTCTGCTTGTCTGAAATAATCAATGTAGTCCACTGAAATATCTAACAAGGCTCGAGCAACCCTGTGAAACATTTTATAAGCAGTGTGTCATTAATTAATTTATTCTTTTTATAACAGAGTTATAACAGAACGACTGAACTCAATAGAAAACAATAGGAGAGCAGTGTCTGGAATGTTAACTGTTTTTCTTTTTTTTTTTAGGTGTATTTATTTTATGTAAAAAGAGAAAATGATCTTGAGAAGAACTTGTTACAGTACAGAGCGTCAAAATGTGTGTTCATGTTAATGTTCTCCATTCATACCTGTGCAGGATTGTTTTACCTTGTCGGCTGCTTTAAACATAAGTAAGTGCCAGAAATAAACAATGTAAGAATACCTCAGCGCCCCTGAATTTAATACCTGTTGTTTTATTTCAATGAAGAGCTACAGATTTCAAACTGGGCTTAAATGTGTGATTTAGAAGGTTCTGATGATTCTCACTGCATCTTTCCTCAGGTGTGATCCAGGGTCATGGGCAGAGAAATTTGGCTTTACAAAACATGACCCTGACATTGAACATTATATAACTGCTGTCTACTGGGCTGGGACCACCATGACAACTACAGGTGAGGTTTGATGGGTTCCAATATAAAAAAATACTAATCCAAAAACACAGTTTCAGAGATAATGTTGTTAAAGAAACCAATAACAGTCTAGAATAGTTTTATTAATACATAACTTAGTCCATGCTTAAATACCACAAGTTAAAGCTTTGCAAATAGGGCCAATGTCACAGAATGTCCTGTGATAAACATTTTTTGATTTCTAATAACTTTGTTTTCCAGGATATGGAGACATTACAGGCATCACAGCACTTGAGCGAATTATTTGTATTTTTGTAAGCATAATTGGTGCATTTATTTTCAACTATATTGTAAGTCAAATCGGTGCCACTCTTGCAAGTACTAATGCAGCCAGGTGATATTTTTTTCTTCTTTTTTAAACAGTAAATTAAATAATAATAAAAAAAAAAGATTTTAGATACTATACAGGGGATAGTATTTTAACAGTAGAAAACTGCAAGAAAGTAATTGTAATTTGTCGACTTTTGTAGAACTCACCTCCAGTACAATCCTTTATAGTTATCTCCCATATCCATTCTAGTGGCATTTACTTTACTTATTATAAAATAGAATAGAACATTATAAGGAGGATATATTGCTAGGAATTGGACATATGTTTAAAAAACCGGTAGAGGTGTAACAATACATTAAACTCATAATTTGATACATATCATGATATGCAGGTCATGGCACAATATATATCACTATATATGTTATTGTCCTGATTGGCTATTTGTATGATGCATAATAAGATCAAATAATCATTTAATGATGGACCATTTTGTTAAAAGGCATACATTAAATGAGATAGGGAGAGTATGTATTCATACCAACTATAAAACACATTCATTCTTCATTCAAGAACCATTTGGTGATCTACAATGAGCTATGTTGTGTTTTTGGTCTTGTATTACGATACTAATCATACCTACCGCTATTACGATATGATACATCATGTAAAGAAAGTATAGCAATTTATCGATACACAATGAATTGTTACACCCCTAAAAACCTGTTACAGATTAAGATTAAGAATGGAAATAAAAGAATATGTAAATTGTAGTAGAGATGACTAACCTATTGAAAAATACAGACACAGTTAAAAATAATTAAAAATGTAATCTTTATTTCTTCTTAATATTGCATTTATTTAAAAAAGAAACTAAGATTCTTAGATTACTGCCAGTATCATTGTGTTCTGTGCCTCTTTGTACTATTGTAATAGAGACATCTTCTGAATTAAGTGTAGACTCGTTTAATACTGATACACATACACAAATGCTTCCAAATGAAAATGAAAAAAAAAAAAAAGCTTTGTTGATTTTCTTGGTTTTCCTGTTCACATCTGAACTGAAATCAGATATTAAGATTGTGGTGAAATTAACTATTGATCATATTGATGTTGTTTTACAGTACAAATCTTAATGTACATGTTTTTTTTAATATTTAGGGTAGGATTTCAGAACCGTCTTGTGGCAATGACATATTTTATGGAATCCCATGATCTAAGTCAGTCCCTGCAGCAGAGAGTAATTCAGTACATGAGCCTGCTTTGGGAAAAGTACCAGTAAGTTAAATAAAATAAAATAAAAAAAATTAAGTCATGAGTTGTGGGTTGATTAACCTAATAAAAAGCATGACAGAACAAACGAGCAAGGTAGTTATGTTTTACAGTTTAATCCCACTGTTGTATATGAAGATTGATTTCTGGGTGTTTGATTCCTGACTTGTATTAGATTGACAGTATGAAGTTGAACAGCACCGGAAAACATACAATTATTTTAATAATGTTTGTTGTTTAGTGGGCAAGCATATCCTGGAGGTCCTTTTCTGATGCATGACCTGCCAACTGAACTTCAGCAGATTGTGCTCCTGAAGGAACGAGGAAAACTTCTGTCCAAGGTGTGTTTACTTGAAAGCGCATTAAACACAAACTACCATCCAGTGTAATGTAAGTTCCCACTGGACACTTTTGTGGGCTTCTTTCAAACACATTAGTACACTGAATAAGGCTGTAGCCAAAATGTTTCTCTTCTTGACTTATTTCTCCCATTTTTATCGTGTTTCAGACGCTCCTTTTGTAATGTTTTTTTTATTAAGTATTTTATGTGATTTACCTCCATTTTTACAAATTTGAATGTCACCACCCCTGCTGTCAAGCTAGTTGCTGTCTCATCTGCCAAACCTACAATGGATATTACCAAGCTACTGAACCCTGGAGGCAAAGACCCAACCTGGGCCACCTAGACTTGTTGGCTGCATGAACAGTAGTGGTAGCAATCGACTATCGATTTTTCACCATAAGTCTGTAACAGCACAAAAGCTAATGCATCATCTCTTTTGGATCCCCACTGGGGACCCACTCCTTGTGTTATGACTAGTCAGTAAGGCTTTTGAATTGCACTATTAAGAGACATTATTAATTTGTGCTGTCTTGGACACAGAAGCACCTGTCAGTCATGCCAGATTTGATGTCTTGTGAATTGTAAAACTCACTAACTAACTTGAAATTAGCTTTTATATATTACAACATGTGTGTCTTGGGATACTATTTACATGAAGTACTGGTAATTTACAGACAAAAGTGCCCCTTTACGTTTTATAATACAGATATTCTGTATATTTTTCACAGCTTCCTTTTTTCTACAATACTGGATCTTTATTTATTCGTGAACTTGCAACAACTTCTATCATGTACTTCTACCCAAAAGGAGAGATTATCCAGTACAGTGAAACCATTAGCCAGGAGTTGTTCTGCATACGGAGGGGGTGTTGCCAGGTTAGAATCAGTGACTGTGTTTACATGAATGCAGGGCATTTTTCCATAAAACTCGCATTATTATTTCTAAATGTCAGTGTGTCAAAAATCACTTCGTTTACATAGCTCTCTGTGTGAAGGAAAAAAATGAAATAAATGAAGTTGGTAACTCCACATTTTTAGATAGCTGCTAACACAGTATATGAGGACAGACCGTGTCTCTATATAATATTGTTTTGTGCACCACCACTGAAAAATTAGTTAAGATGAAATGGTTGGATATCAAGATGTTACATTAAAAAGTGTAAGCAAGTACTGTAGATTTGTTTTGAAAGTTATATTATTGAAATAATTAGATTGATTCCTTAAATAAAATATACATTGTATTACTGTTGTCTCTTTTTATATCATACAACACAATAATATGAAATATTTGCTTTTTTATGGAATGTATGCACCTCTCTATTTTATCCACAGATTTTGAGTGATGATCTCAATTATGTTCTGGGTATCTATACAGAAGGGATGTACTTTGGAGAGGTAATGTTTTTACACATGCATCTAACAAGATATTCAGTATATATATATATATATATATATATATATATATATATATATATATATACAGTGCTCACCCATTATAACGTTCCCTGTTATAGTGCAGAATCAGTTATAACACGGTAGAGTCGTGGCTCCCATTTGCTCCATAATGCCATTACAGTAACCCTTTTATACTCGTTATAAGTCGGAACACAAATAGCACAGTCTTGTAACTATGGCTCCCCACTATAGTGTTATAAAGGGTGAGCACTATCTCTCTCTCTCTCTCTCTCTCTCTCTCTCTCTCTCTCTCTCTCTCTCTGTCTCTCTCTCTCTCTACACACACACAGCTCTGGTCAAAGGTTTTGCATCACCTTATAGAATTAACAAATTTTGCTTCATCAAGTCGAATGAAACCTGCTGAATAATGTTACATATTGAATTACATACCGCCATATAATGGAAAACTGACAAAAATTGAAATTTCAACATTTTGAATCTTAAATTAAATGCTGTACTACTCTATTATGGCTTCCAGTAGACTTTTGTGATATAATTTTGTAGTTTCTTTGATTACATGATGTTAAATAAAATATCTAAATTATGTTCATATGTTTTTTTTTATTTGTTTTTTTAAAATTATATTTCAATCCTAAAATTATAGGTGATGCAAAACCTTTGGCCATAGCTGTACATTAGAATACAAAATAAATCTAAATTTCAGTACTAAAGATATGCATAGTATTACTGGTATGGACTATTAAGAGCCAGATGGACTCTAACTTTATGAAGGTGGAATTTAGCAATGAAACTCATCAAATTTGTAATACAAAAGTCATTGGTTTCCTTGACGTTACATTTTGTGAAACCCAACAGTCCATGACCAATTTGTAATTTAAAGTTTTTGTAAATTTTATCAGCAATAAAGGAAACTACATCTTTCCAAAATTTTCTTGAGTATATACAATTTCAAAACAGATGAATAATTGTTTCAGTATAGTTATTCCAGATAGAAAATATATACATGTTTTAAATTGCTTTCATTGTCTAGATCATTTTTATTCCATTTTATTTTTATTTTTGTTTGGTATTCCATTTTTAGGCAGGCTTTCTCTTTGGCAAACCAGCGACTATGACTTTGCGAGCAAAGACGTATTGTGAAGTTTTAGTAATTAACTTTGACAGATCACATAAAGTCTTTGATAAGTATCCTGCAATAAGAAGGTAAGATTGCATTTATTTCCGATTGTATTAAACAGAAATGTAAACAAATATACTGATCTCTGTATTAAGAAATATGCAAATATAATTTTGGAAAGACAAAAATGTGGTTTACAGTTTATAATACACAGCACTCATTTTTACAATGGTGCGTGTTATAATGAAAATAGCTTGTCTTGGGATACATTTTGATTTTATTTTGTAATCTTCAGCCAACTAGAATCTCTGAAAGAAAACAAAAAGTATCATAGTACGCTGGTGAGATACATTGACATGATGGTGAAACAGAGGTTGAAAAAAATTGGACTTGAGGAAAAAACTTCAAAGAAAAAACGAACCTTATTGACTTATCAAGGCCGACGATTCTCCAAGAAGTCAAAGTGCTGTGAGATACCTTACCTGTGATTTATTTTTTAATGTATAGTAGTTTGCTAAACAGGGATGTTGATTCTGGGAGTGGTTTAAATTGTAGACAATAACAACTTTCATCTAGTACAGAAACTAGAATTTCTGAATATTAAACGTGTATAACTTTCTTGTCCCACTCTCTTTGCTACTGTATGTTTCAATTAGTAACTTTGCTTAACTTAATCTATAACATTTAAGTTCTGTTATTGCAGATTTTTTATAGAAAAGACATTTTAATAGAATTTTGAGGCTTGCTGAGATTATCAATGTAATATGACGATAAGGTCATTTTTTCCCAAACAATAAACTAATAATGAAAGTATAATTTATTTTACATGCAGTATTTGTTGATATTGTTACTAACAAATATTACTAATAGGACAATAACCTATAATCTTCTTTTCTCAGATGTTGAGGATTTTGGTAATTTCCCAATTTATGCTGGGGCTGAGGAAGAATCAGTTAAAGAAAAACTGGAGAAATTAAGCAAGACTAGATTGGTCCCTCGCAAACCTAAGTATGTTTAACACTGCATGTTTAAAATGTTCTAGTTTTTCAAAGCTACAACAATATGATTCATAAAAATGTTTAGCTCTTTATTACTGTTCAGATTAACAGTGATACAATTGAAGTCTACAAGACTATTAGCTCTCTCAACTTGTATGTCCTGTTTCATCAGAGCAGTACACCCAAGGGTTGAATTATTAATGTACTGCTCTGTCTCTTTTGCAGGACCCTGAGAGAAAAACTTAGTTTGTTTTTCTTTATGACGCTTCCTGAAGTATTTCTGATGACGTAAGTGCCATCATGCACCAGACAAAGCACTTTGCTTTCTTCAGTCTTCAGCAGGAATACCCCCCCCCCCCACACACACACATTCACACATTTCTGTTTTTACAGAAACATATACAGCTATTCATTTCTTCTTTTTAATTATTTTTTTTTTACAGGAGTGCCATACTGCCAAGTAACCGACTGTACATCAGGTGGGAGATTTTCCGGATATTTCTGGCTTTAACAGTCAGCATTCTTACCTCTACCCTGTTTAGTTTCCTCCATCATAAGAGAGAGCTCTGGTTTACCTGTTACATCCTTGGGGGTTTCTGCTGGCTGGACATGTATGTACGGTTACATGTGGCGTTCTACAAAGACAACAAGCTCAATGTAGATACACTGGAGACAGCTAGGCATTATGTAAGGACAAGTTTTCTACTAGACCTGGTCAGCTGCTTTCCTTTTGAGGTGTTTGCTTGGGCGGTAGTGTCCCCATTTGATGAGGCTGGTAACTTTTACACCAATAACAAGGCAATGCATCTCTATGCCTACCTTAGGGTACCTCATATTTTACAGCTATACCGCATACCACTTGCATACAACTACTGGCAGATGGGAATCGCCACAGAGAAGCTGGCAGTTACTTTTCTACAATTCTTTTTATACATGATACTCTTCCTCCATTTCTCCACCTGCCTAATATATGCAGTACCCTGTGGTCCATTATTAAACATCACCATCACTGAAAATGAGACACATCCCATGTTTCAACACTTTTGTGATAATAACTCCTGGGTGATGCTGCTGGGAGAAACATTTGGAATCGATCACTGTAAGTAAAGTAGCTGTTAAATCCTGTTCTTTTCAAGTAGTGTAAAATATGTTTTTTGGGTTCACTTGTTTTTATTTTGAGCACAGACATAATATTTTTTTATTGCAATGAAGTAGCCTGCTTTAAAATTAATCTATTGAATATCCTAGTGGGAATATCTGATCTTTGTCAGGAAAAGTATTGATCAATTCCAAGGAAATTGTTTCAGGGATAAAGAAGCCATAATAAAAGTTTTCAATGACTTGGGATACATGTTAATCACCCCCCCCCCCCTCTTTTTCTTTATTCATAATGTAGTCAGCCTTAGATCAGTTGCTACTCATATTTTTAGAACAGTGAACCAGGTAGGGACATGGTCTTAACTTTGTTGTCCCTTTCTTTCAGCTACATTGTCTTTTAAGGAAATATATACAATAAGTATGTATTTTTCAACAACAACCATTTTCAATGTTGGATATGAAGACCTTCGTTCTCATACTTTTAAAATGGTAAGAGATACCTAAGTGTTTCTGGTTTTCATTAATGTTTTTTTTTTGGCAAAACAGACAGGGCTTTATTGATTAGGGTGATTCCAACAGTGCCATCTAAACAAAAGCAGAAGAATATTATATCTCCATTGAGATTAAATGGGCCCTGTTTACAAAGCCTAAGCTCATGTTATTTAAATAATGTTTTTCTGAGTCTGATTTAGCAAATCATTATATATATATATATATATATATATATATATATATATATATATATATATATATACAGGTAGTGGACAAAAAATGGAAACACCAAGGAGGGACACCAAGTATATTGAAAGCAAGGGCTTCCAAACAGGTGTGGCTCATGCGTTAATTAAGCAAATAACATCCCAGCATGCTTAGGGTCATGTATAAAAATGCTGGACAGGCCTGTTTGCCTATAATTATGGCTAGCATGGCTGCAAGAGGAGACCTCAGTGACTTTGAAAGAGGGGTGATTGTTGGGGTGCGCTTGGCAGGAGCTTCAGTGACCAAGACAGCTCAACTTGCTGATGTTTCACGAGCAGTGGTGTCTAAGGTGATGTCGGCATGGAACTCTGAGGGAAAGACATCATCAGCAAAGGGCAACAGCTGGGCGGAAGCGCATACTCCAGGATCGTGGTATCTGTGCATTAATTCGAATTGCAATACAAAACAGACGAGCAACTGCAGATCAATTGACTGCAAATTTCAACCTGGGGCGCGAGCAGCCAGTTTCATCAAAAACGGTCTGACGAGAACTCCACAGAACGGGATATCATAGTGGCCCAACGCCCTATTAAGTGACTTTACATTGGTGTTTCCATTTTTTGTCCACTACTTGTATATTACGGCTGTTGAGCTATTAAAAAATGTGTTGTGATTAATCTTGAGATTCAAAAAATGTATCTCAGTTAATCTTGATTTTAATCGCATATTTAATTGATACAATTACTGCATCCATCTAATTTAAGTTTTCTTTATTACTGATGCTATTATTATTATTATTATTATTATTATTATTAATAATATTATTATTATTATTATTAATAATATTATTATTATTAGCATCATCATCATCCAAAAAACAACCCAGCATAAAAACCATGTTTTCCTATTTCTGAATTCGCTTTATAGTTTTATATTTACTTACAATTCAGCAGTTGTTGTTAAATTGTTTGAACCAACTGCTGACATACAATGGAGTCAGTTTATTACTCACCCTACTGCATTTACAATTATCAGTTTCCTTTACTCATAAACTGATGTTTTTCATTGCCATTTAAATAATCATTATTATTATTATTATTATTATTATTATTATTATTATTATTATTATTATTATCTTTTATTAATAATTGAAATTGCCTAAATAAAACAAAACATTCACTGATTGTTAATATTGTTTAAAAATAAATGTGGTTTTAAATAAAACAAATCTTCAATGTTACCAGGTCTGCATCGGTAGCTATCCAACAACACTGGTTATAGTATCATACTTAGCTTGATTCATGGGTTCGCAGTGATCCTGAATTTCTAAAACAGTACTCATTTGTTTCATTTGTTGTTGTATTGTTGTTGTCTGTAGCAGAACTACTAGAAAGTGTAATTTGAGAAGTGAAAGCATGTGGAGCAGCACTCAGGTGGTATAGCAGACTAGATGCACTTCTGTGATACTGGAACTCACTTTGACAGTAGATACAAGTAACCCATTTTCTATCCAATGAACCATCAGAAAGTTTAAAAAAATAAACTTCCCATTCACAAGTCCTTCAGTTTGAGCACAGTTCAGTTTGCTGCATAATGCGGTTCTGTGAGTAATTTTATATTCAAACAATGACTACATTCATTCAATCCTGGCATGCACTTGAGGGTATTAAAATTAATTATTTGATATTCAAATTGTATCTTCTCCTGTGGTTCTTGGAAGACAGCGATGCTTCTTCCTGTGGTTCTGGAGACAGCGATGCTTCTCCCTCTGGTTCTGGAGACAGCGATGCTTCTCCCTCTGGTTCTGGAGACAGCAATGCTTCTCCCTCTGGTTCTGAAGACAGCGGTGCTTCTCCCTCTGGTTCTGAAGACAGTGGTGCTTCTCTGTCTGGTTCTGGAGACAGTGGTGCTTCTCCCTGTGGTTCTGGAGACAGTGATGCTTCTCCCTCTGGTTCTGGAGACAGCAATGCTTCTCCCTCTGGTTCTGGAGACAGCGGTGCGTCTCCCTGTGGTTCTGGAGACAGCAATGCTTCTCCCTCTGGTTCTGAAGACAGTGGTGCTTCTCTATCTGGTTCTGGAGACAGCAATGCTTCTCCCTCTGGTTCTGGAGACAGCGGTGCGTCTCCCTGTGGTTCTGGAGACAGCAATGCTTCTCCCTCTGGTTCTGAAGACAGTGGTGCTTCTCTATCTGGTTCTGGAGACAGCAATGCTTCTCCCTCTGGTTCTGAAGACAGCGATGCTTCTCCCTCTGGTTCTAGAGAGAGCAATGCTTCTCCATCTGATTCTGGAGAGAGAGATGCTCAGAGAGAGAGAGAGAGAATTGTGTGAACTGTTGTTCAATAAGCCAACCACACTGAATATCAAAATGCATTTTTTAAATCAAAACATTATTTAAATAACCCATGAGATAAAGCTTTGTGAATAAGACCTTCTTTCTAATGACATACCCTATTTCAGTGATTGCAGAATGAAGGCTTAGATTTAGGTTTAAAATGTTCATTTCAATCATATAGTGTAACTCTTCTTAATGTGCTTTCTTATAGGATATTGCTCTTTTTATTTTAATGGTGTTAGGATCTCTCTACTTTGGTTGGATGGTTGGCACTGTCACATCTATCCTTGCCAATGCAGATGCTGCCAGAGCAGTATATACAGAGAAACTGGAATCTATAAAACACTTTTTAAAGGTAAATATTTTTTAAGTTAATGTTTCTAGCACATGCAAACAGACCTAGTGGCTCATCCACTAAAGGCAGTGTGAGTCATAAATTCAGAAACTTGCTGGTCTTGCAGATCTTAGTGGGGGCCCATGGGAGTGCTGATTGTCCCCTGAAAACAGTTCCCCTTGATAGCATAGGTTTAGCCGGTAAAATTAGGCAATTGGCTTGACAGTGGGAATGGAGGTCGCCAGTTGATCCTTAAATTCAACTTTTTTTATTTTTATAACTTTTCAGTTATAAAAAGCAGATGGACAAGGAGGTGCAATGTCTGGTGTTAAACCAACAAATGCACACTATTGTTAGACTCAGTATCCCAAATATTTTGTTTTTCAGGGTCAGAAGATTACTGGCCCTATAGCTGACAGTGTTCAGAAATTTTATTCCTTCAAGTGGATCAAAACAAAAGGTGTAGATCCAGAAACTCTCTTTGAGTACCTGCCATCTTCCCTTCTTGGAGATATTTCAACTATTATCTACTCAGATGTAATTGCAAAGGTATTACTGCAGCCTTAGTTTACAAAACAGATTAATAGAAAATGTACCATTTTAGAAAAAAAAGAACATTACATAATTTAGCACATTTGCAGTTTGTACACATTTAGGTAGATAACATAACTTTACTAGGCCAAACAGAACATTACATTTTAGTAGAAATGTATACAAAATCAGGCCTCACGTTTATCAGCACTTACCGGTATGTGTTTCTATCTTCAGTGAAACATTCAGACTGCTAGCCACCTAAATAACCATATATCCCTCAATAGATAATCAGACGCTTTTCAAATGGATAAACGTTATTTTTGCCACATGCCATCTTACAAGAGCAGTGGGGCCACATCTCTATTTACTAGGAATGATGAGTGACTGAGGGTGGGACATTTATTATCATGTCAGTAAATACATTGATATACCTGAATAGATCATTATATCCACTAAAATAAAAGGTAAATTATTGTATTCTAATATAAGTGTTATATATTGCATACTACAAAATCTGAGTGAGTTAACCTTGTATTTCAGGCATTTGGACTGAATATCAAGTCAAAGAAAATGAAAGAATGTTCCTCCCATGTCCTAACTCCACTTGAACGGAGGTTATCAGGAAAACTTGATGTAAGTTTGACATCAGTTATATTTAGAATTTTGGTGTCTTTTTGTACCCTTCTTAAATGTCTTGGATCAGTTTCTCAAAAACAACAAAGAAAAAGTAGTTAAAAAATGTTCCCTGCCCTTATAATAGTGAATCTTGGGTTTATTATAAACCATGCATTAGTCTCTTTTTTTGTTATGTTGTGTATCATCAGGGGCCAATTTTTGAAAAGACCCTTAGCAAAGAGAGTCTGGAGAAACTGGAAACAGATGGAGGATTTATCCGTATGCTAGCAATGAAGATTCGACCTTGTGTTTTTAGAGCAAATGACTTTATTTGCAAGAGGAATGACTATGGATCGGAGGTAAAAGAGGAATTTGATGCAGATATGAGAAAACATTTTTGTAAAATGACTCTCTGTGATAGCTTGTACTATTTTAGCCTTAAATGTAATTTTAGCTTTTAAAAAAAATATATATATATATATATATATACAGTTCGTTGCCCCTTTAAAACACACCCAGAACAGACATGCATTTGTTTTTCAACGCCTTTTTACGTGCACTTTTAATGAGAAATAAAATAAACAAAACAAAACAAAAACCTAGCTCCTCTCGAGCTCTAACTAATACACACACACTTGACACTAACTAAATCCGGACAGCTAAGCTGTTTACCAGCACACTTAAAACAAAACCCCACACACGCTCACGTACCCTCTCGGCACGTCAATACGGTTGCCTTGCCGCAACCGGGCTCTTCACTCACAGCAGCCTCTTCCTGTGGGACTGCCGTCTTTTTAAACACGAACTAATAAACAATTAAACAATTACACAAAACCAAAACCAAACTGTGCCTTACGCACATGTTTTCCTATAGGGAGGAATTAACCCCCTCCCTGCTGTCTCACAATATATATATAGTATATATATATACAGTACTGTGCAAAAGTTTTAGGCAGGTGTGAAAAAATGGTGTAAAGTAAGAATGCTTTCAAAAATAGACATGTTAATAGATTATATTTATCAATTAACTAAATGCAAAGTGAGTGAACAGAAGAAAAATCTAAATCAAATCCATATTTGGTGTGACCACCCTTTGCCTTCAAAACAGCATCAAGCATCAATTCTTCTAGGTACACTTGCACACAGTTTTTGAAGGAACTCGGCAGGTAGGTTGGCCCAAACATCTTGGAGAACTAACCACAGTTCTTCTGTGGATTTAGGCAGCCTCAGTTGCTTCTCTCTCTTCATGTAATCCCAGACAGACTCGATGATGTTGAGATCAGGGCTCTGTGGGGCCATACCATCACTTCCAGGACTCCTTGTTCTTCTTTACGCTGAAGATAGTTCTTAATGACTTTCGCTGTATGTTTGGGGTCGTTGTCATGCTGCAGAATAAATTTGGGGCCAATCAGATGCCTCCCTGATGGTATTGCATGATGGATAAGTATCTGCCTGTACTTCTCAGCATTGAGGAGACCATTAATTCTGACCAAATCCCCAACTCCATTTGCAGAAATGCAGCCCCAAACTTGCAAGGAACCTCCACCATGCTTCACTGTTGCCTGCAGACACTCATTTGTGTATGCTCTCCAGCCCTTCGCCGAACAAACTGCCTTCTGCTACAGCCAAATATTTCAAATTTTGACTCATCAGTCCAGAGCACCTGCTGCCATTTTTCTTCACCCCAGTTCCTGTGTTTTCGTGCATAGTTGAGTCGCTTGGCCTTGTTTCCACGTCGGAGGTATGGCTTTTTGGCCGCAAGTCTTCCATGAAGGCCACTTCTGAGCAGACTTCTCCGGACAGTAGATGGGTGTACCAGGGTCCCACTGTTTTCTGCCAGTTCTGAGCTGATGGCACTGCTGGACATCTTCCGATTGCGAAGGGAAGTAAGCATGATGTGTCTTTCATCTGCTGCAGTAAGTTTCCTTGGCCGACCACTGCGTCTCACGGTCCTCAACGTTGCCCATTTCTTTGTGCTTCTTCAAAAGAGCTTGGACAGCACATCTGGAAACCCCTGTCTGCCTTGAAATTTCTGCCTGGGAGAGACCTTGCTGATGCAGTATAACTACCTTGTGTCTTGTTGCTGTGCTCAGTCTTGCCATGGTGTATGACTTTTGACAGTAAACTGTCTTCAGCAACCTCACCTTGTTAGCTGAGTTTGGCTGTTCCTCACCCAGTTTTATTCCTCCTACACAGCTGTTTCTGTCTCAGTTAATGATTGTGTTTCAACCTACATATTGAATTGATGATCATTAGCACCTGTTTGGTATAATTGTTTAATCATACACCTGACTATATGCCTACAAAATCTCTGACTTTGTGCAAGTGTACCTAGAAGAATTGATGCTGTTTTGAAGGCAAAGGGTGGTCACACCAAATATGGATTTGATTTAGATTTTTCTTCTGTTCACTCACTTTGCATTTAGTTAATTGATAAATATAATCTATTAACATGTCTATTTTTGAAAGCATTCTTACTTTACAGCATTTTTTCACACCTGCCTAAAACTTTTGCACAGTACTGTATATATATATATATATATATATATATATATATATATATATATATATATATATATATATATATATTTATTTGATGTGACGTAACTTGTGAAAGTCTGCCCAATGATATTAGAATAGCAAATCCCAGAAGTTAGAGTGCTCTCATTGTCCCTAATCAAGCTCACCAGAAGAGCCAGACAACCTGGTAGATGAAATTGTGTGTTAATATGTTTTTGTTCCAGATGTTTTCATAGAAAAAGGAGAAGTGGATGTACTGTCTCAGGATGAGAGAAGTGTAATGGTGACTCTGAAAGCTGGGCAGTACTTTGGAGAAGGAAGCCTGCTTTTCTCAGAGCCACGAAGCACTTCTATCAGGTATTATAATGAGTTCAATAATATTAAAAAGAGGATTGTCCTATGTAAAAAAAAAAAAGATTCAGATGATGATCATTCAGGACATTAACAGTTATATGATAGTGACTAAAGCTTATAATTGTATTTGGATAATGATACTGAAATCTGATTGTGTGAGGCAATATTACTACTGTTACTAATATAGTACTTACAGTGATCTATTTAAATCGCAGGGCTTCTACAAATTGTGATATGTATGTTTTGGACAAGAAGGATTTGGATAGCACTGTGAAATATTATCCCGACATCTGCAAGGAAATCAGGGATTCTGCCATTGCCAAACGGGAGCAGTTGTTAAAACTTAAAGCCCAGCAAGTGCTGATCAGTAATATGGAGACAGTCAAAAACGACAAGTTTGATGCCGGGTGTGCGTAATACTTATTATCAGAAATCCCCAAAAGAAAACATTTAGTGAACAAATACTGTTATTTGTCATATTATTGCTGAACCTATTACAAAACCACAATGCTATTGTTGAAATGTATCTTTTAAAAAAAAATACAGAAAATGACCAAATATGTTCCTTGACAACTAGCGGGCATCATCAGACATGGTAGTAATACTGCAAGTGATTTAAAATGTATGTTTCTATACAGAACTAGTCAATATCATATCAATTCAACCAAAAACATGTGTGAAGTTGCCCATTAATAGGCAGTCAAAAGTAGGACAATATTTTTGTCATCTCCTTGTTGAAAAGCATAATATTGTGAGATATTGTGTGACATAAGGAGCATATCTATAGACTCTCTAAAGGCTGAGCAGTACAAACAATGTAAACCCCTACCATTTACATCAGCTGAAAAGATCCCAAGTTGTGTTATGGTATACTTTAAAATGTAACATATCATTTCAATTCCATTTTTTGTATTTAGTTAATCAGATGTACTTGAAATATATGGCAGAACAGGAACTGAAATCTAAATATGTTGCTCTACCATTGATTGTTCGAATGCGGACAGCTTTCTGCCAGTTTTATAATGATTCCTTGAAGAAGATAATCCAGCTACACAACATGACAATTGATCCTGAAAAAGCTTTGCGAATCGTTTTGCAGTATACCTCCTGCTTGTTTATCATTATCTCCTTTTGGACAATCACCTACATGGTAAGAAAATGTTTTTTTTTCAGTTCCATAATATGAATATCACACACAATTTTCTAAATAAATGTTTTTACATTTTAAAACTGTTGAACTTCTATGATACATATATATATATATATATATATATATATATATATATATATATATATACATATATATACAGTATAACATAGATTAGAAACAAAACATGGTGAAATTATGCAGATGTCATGTTGACCTACACCTAATGTGTTATTTATGTCCTTGGTGGAGTACAATGTATGTATGTTATGGTGACAAAACAGTGTGAATAACATGCACAGAGCATGATCAATCCATTGTATTATATTTTTAATACACTGCTGTATATATTGAAATATAAAAGTGTTATCATTAATACATACTGAACATGAAATAGTTACATCAGTATCATTAAGCCACATATATAATAGTGAGCAAATACTAATTCAACATTTCTTTGATATTTTATTTATAGCCAACCATTGTCAAAATAGACGAATATGTTTTTCTATCAGTATGATCTGTGAATACATCCTGATATTGGAGGTAGGTCTGTGTGTGAGAGGTTTTAAGTAGATAGAAAACATAGTCTTCCTGCACTTCAATAAACAAAACCACAATGTTAAACAGCATGCATGTATAGCCTCTTTCACACTGGCACTCCTACCGGGTCCCGACCTGGGTTCTGGCTACCCGGTCACAATCCTGCATAGTGGGAAACCACGCACCTGGGTTGTACCTAGGGTAACCCAGGTCGCAGCCACCTACCTCAGGATGTGGGTCGACACGCTTTGACCCGGGTTGAGAGAGACAAAATACATGATGGCCGTTTGTAAACCGACGCAGTAACAAACAGCCACGCCTGCATGAAGGTTTCACTTCCGCAAGGAACATTTCTGTTTATTCTATTTAGCCATATTTTTGTTGATTTGAGACCCACCATGAGCCAGATTGCAGCAGGGATGTAGAAACATTTGCTCTAATCAACATTTGGGCCGACGGTTCAATCCAGAGAAGCTTGGATGGAAGCATCCATAACAAGCTGCTTCCGGGGCATTGATACGCACATTGTGTACTTGCGTCTGTCACCCAGGTCAACCCTGCTTTATCAAAAGCAGTGTGAAATCACAGTCGACCTGCATGATACCGGGTCCTGACCCGGGTAGTTTCCGACCTGGGTAGAGCATGCCAGTGTGAAAGGGTCTTATGGCAGTCTTGTATGCTACCAAAAAACAGCAAGAAAGAAAGTCAAGAGCCACATCAGATCACCCTGGTGGCCAGATTTGTGAATGACTGCTTTACATACATGTACGTTTGTTTTGTTTTTGAAGATTTTCAGTTATTTTTGTTTCAGATTTTCTTGAAGTTTCACATTTGTTATTGTGATGCAAATGGGACGTACATCTGCGATTATCAATCAGTATCTAAGTACTACCTGACGAGAAGAGCCGGATTTGTTTTTGATATGATCTGCTCATTCCCTTATGCATTGATTGTCTTATTTAAAAATGATTCAAGCGTAAACCTCTTTGATTATCACATGTCACACATCCGTCTGTTTCATTGCCTACGGCTGTTCAGTGTTGTCTTTTTATTCACGAGGAAGAAAAGAGGATCACAACTAAGTAAGTACAGTTTGTTGTGTTACATTTAATTATTTAACCTTTTTAATTTGTTAATAGGAAAAGCCAAATAAATGTACATTAGCTATTTGATGAGGAGATTTAGGTATTGTTCACTTATATTTAGATGAACAAAATTCTGCTTTTAAATTCTTTTGTTTTTTATATGTTGTTTTAATACAACCATTAAATGACATGTATATTTAAGAGGACAATCATGTTTGCAGTCCACATTACTGTATTCTGCATATATGCAGTGACATGGTGTGGGATTCAGGTTTGTATACAATACAGTTTACATTTATATACCTTCCATACCATGCATTACAACAGGCTGTGCATCATGAGTTTATGAGCCAATGACTGCAGAACAAATTTTAAAATCAATTAAAAGAAAGCAAAAAAAGTCACAGGAACAGCAAGTAAGATGGTTATTTAAAAGGGCTGCTTTTTGCAGCCCTAACAGTGACCCTGTAGAACAGTTAGATTATAAGGTAATTCTATTTGAATAAGATAGATACAATGGGTGTTTAGGCATGATGGTACACAGACTAGCTATTCACTGTTTATGGGCTACTGTCAATGGGGTTGTGTAGATTGTCCACTACTCGGATTGGTGGATTTCCCTTACCTTTTGTATGACGTAATATTAGTTTATGTCCTGTAGATGTTAAAAATGAACAAAGGGGAACAGCTATTAAAGGGGTGGGGGTAATGTGGTATAAATATATTTGCCCTACAATGCACAGGACATTTTTTCAAATTGTCTAAGAACCTGGTTTATATTTTCTATATTACTGGTCTATATAACCTATAGATCTTATGATCAGTCTAACTTGGTCCACCTGCTCAGATCAGAATTAGTCAGATCTTCTGATTTGTACTCTGTAATTGGGACTCATTTTGTTCCTGGGGATTTTCTAGTCCAAATGTTAGTCTGCTAGAAGTGGACTAAACCACTGGTACACTGCTATTGACCATCAGTGACTGCTTATCACATCCCAAAAGCAAATATCGGTGACGGACAAGGACCTAGTTAATTATTACAAATTCATTTATTTCAGGACGTTTCGGTCAAAAGCCCTTCTTCAGCGTGTAATCATTTAAACCTTTTGTGCATTTCCAAACAGACCTTTTCATTTTTGTACACTGCAGTTATACTGCCTTTCAAAACTAGTTAAAATGATTGTTATGTATGAATTGTAACGTATGTTTTCTCTCTTTCACAGCCTCATGTTGATTCGAGTGTTTAAATTTATTGTACTGATGTCTCTCTTTGTGCACATTTCTGCTGTGGTTTTTAACAATGGCTTGTCCACAAACTTGCCACAATGGGTGGCCTCAACTGACAGGTAAAGCTTTTATTTTTTACTTTTACAATATGGTTAAATAATATGTAAATCCTATTTATAATAACCGAAGATTTATTATCCATCGATTTGCACTTGTTCTTCAGAATCTAGGAATCTGCAAATGATTTCACATCACATAGGTTTACTTCATCTAGAGAAAGATTTCCACAACACCTGTTACAGTATTATAATTGATGTGACTCATCTACCTTTATCAGAAGTGATATTCAGAATAAAGTGTTTCACTGTTAACACCTGAGACGAAGACCCTGTCCACACTATGCCTTTAAAACAGCTTAAAAGTGCCAAATACAGTTGGTGTCTACACTACGCAGCATTTAATACCGTACTCGAGAACCGGACTGGAGACCATCTTGGGGTAGTCTCGAGTCTGGTTCTCAATTAGATCGCATCAGGTCGCATGCGTTTTGTCAGAAGTGTGGACGCTGTAATACCGAACTACATTTTTGTCTATCCTCCAATATCCCAAAATGCTTTCTCATATATTTTGGAGTGTGGACATTACAAATAAAGTACTCAGAACAGACACCTGAAGGAGGTGAGAACAACTATAGTATCAATACTGCTGTACTATATACCATTTCTGAGGCTTGTTGTAAAATGGTGGATCATGGAGTGATGTGATCAGATGTCGAAATCAATGCACATTAAACACGTGGAGCAATGAAATCGGTCAAGGAGAACTTCAGAGTTCAAAACGAACATTGTGATAAAATGTACCTTGTGTTTTTAAGAAACAAAGCCATAACATTCATGCCATAACATTCAGTGCTATGTCTTCCATGGGCACGGGCCTCATGTTTGTCGGGTTGTAAACATAAAATACAGTGCATGGTGGGATAATGTCATATTAAGTCCCACAGTCCATTTCCACTGCTAGGAACTGTAACCAAATTATTTTAATAGTGTTTGTACGCATTAAGCCCGACTAAACAGGAGTCAGTACTTTAGTGTGGACGCTTTGAGCTGGATTAATTAAAACAATTTTTAGTATGGTTCTCGTGATCAGTTATGTAGTGTGGACATGGCCTTAGTATCATGCATGAATTAATGTGACCTAAGGACAATGGTTTCTTCATAACTGACATATTTGGATCATACACTTTCAATAGCTAAATACTGAAGCTTAGAAGCAAGCTCTTTGCTTTGGGAATTAACAAGTGTGGTTAATTCCTTAACAATACACTTACGTTTTATCAAGAGAGTTTCTGAACCACGTTATGCAGATGCAAAACATCACCACAAGGCAGTGATTTGAAAACTACAGCTATGGCCAAATGTTTTGCATCACCCTATAAAATTAAACTAAACCTGCTGAATGTTACATTAACATAATGAATAACAGAGCTCTTTGTAGTTTTACATATACTTATGAAAAGCTGACAAATAGAAAAAAGTAAAACAGATCAGAAATGTAAAAATGTTCACATACTTTTGTTACTAAAGCATTACTGTTTTACAGGTCACATTGATGATTTAGTCAGTCTGTACATTTATGCCGTTTACTGGGCAACAGCAACTTTCACAACAACGGGTTACGGTGACATCCGGGCTGTTACATATCCTGAGATGTGGTTTTGTGTTCTTGTCATGCTACTCTCCAAAACTTTGGTGGGGTACAATATAGGAATTATTTCCTCCACGCAGACAAACAAAACTCCCTCCAGGTGTCCTATGAAGAGAAATTACAGGTAATTAGTCATAAAAAGTTCTTGGAACATTTTCACAACAAAATTCCAAATTCTTACTGTCTTAAATGCACTCACCCTAACATGCAACGGATATGAGAATTGTGCCCTTTGTTAATTGAAATGTTTCCCTGTTGTATTTCAGACTATTAAAAACTATATGGAAGAGGAAAACATCCCACCATCTTTACAGCAGCGTGTAATGCAGTTCTACAATTATCGATGGGCACGTACCAGAGGCGTGGATTCCGATTTGCTTTTCAGTGACACTCCCAGCTGTATGAAAATTGAACTTTTTGCCAGGTATTTATTGATACCATTAAAACAAACATGTTGGTATTACTATGGAAGAATATTAACTGCTATTCAGACTAGAGTACAAGATTTGCAGATAATAAAGGAAAAGTTCACAATATAATTAAAAGTATCACTGAGTTCAAAGTAAACCATGAGTTTCTGTACATGTCATTTTCCCTGTGGAATTCTTATGCAGTGGGTATTTTTGTAGCTTTTCTGTTTACTCCCTTCTGTATTTCAGCATGACAGGCTTTGTTTGCTGTTCTGAGCATGGTTGTCATGGAGGCAGCCTGTTTCTGTGTTTTAAACAGGGGCTTTGTTTGAAGCAAACAATTTAATCATCGTCTCACCCTAAAACTCATTTAGAATGATCATGACCACAACAGAGCTGATGGTAAAGTGTACTTTGTGACAGTATGGCTTGTGGATATAGTTTGGGGTACCTATAACAGGAAATGTGGTGCTCACCTGTGCTGCACTTCATAATTTAAAAGCTGAGAGGATTAAAGGATTGTCCTGGCAGTCCTGGAAAAAACAGGCTGCACAACACCTCATCGTGTGCTTTAAATTAATTTCCATTAGCTTTTCAGCACAGTACCTGAAAATTCAGTAATCTAAATTGTTTTTTTCTACCATCAGGATTGCCGTAAATTTAATGAAGAAGCAGAGAATGTTCACACACCTGTCAGACACTTTCCTCCGCCATATGTCGACCAAAATGAAACTGAAGAGCTATACTCCTGGTGAATGAACACACAGACATATATATATACACACACACACATATCATATATATATATATATATATATATATATATATATATATATATATATATATATATATATATATATACAGTACTGTGCAAAGGTTTTAGGCAGGTGTGAAAAAATGCTGTAAAGTAAGAATGCTTTCAAAAATAGACATGTTAATAGATTATACTTATCAATTAACTAAATGCAAAGTGAGTGATCAGAAGAAAATCTAAATCAAATCCATATTTGGTGTGACCACCCTTTGCCTTCAAAACAGCATCAAGCATCAATTCTTCTAGGTACACTTGCACACAGTTTTTGAAGGAACTCGGCAGGTAGGTTGGCCCAAACATCTTGGAGAACTAACCACAGTTCTTCTGTGGATTTAGGCAGCCTCAGTTGCTTCTCTCTCTTCATGTAATCCCAGACAGACTCGATGATGTTGAGATCAGGGCTCTGTGGGGCCATACCATCACTTCCAGGACTCCTTGTTCTTCTTTACGCTGAAGATAGTTCTTAATGACTTTCGCTGCATGTTTGGGGTCGTTGTCATGCTGCAGAATAAATTTGGGGCCAATCAGATGCCTCCCTAATGGTATTGCATGATGGATAAGTATCTGCCTGTACTTCTCAGCATTGGGGAGACCATTAATTCTGACCAAATCCCCAACTCCATTTGCAGAAATGCAGCCCCAAACTTGCAAGGAACCTCCACCATGCTTCACTTTTGCCTGCAGACACTCATTCGTATGCGCTCTCCAGCCCTTCGGCGAACAAACTGCCTTCTGCTACAGCCAAATATTTCAAATTTTGACTCATCAGTCCAGAGCCCCTGCTGCCATTTTTCTGCACCCCAGTTCCTGTGTTTTCGTGCATAGTTGAGTCGCTGGCCTTGTTTCCACGTCGGAGGTATGGCTTTTGGCCACAAGTCTTCCATGAAGGCCACTTCTGACCAGACTTCTCCGGACAGTAGATGGGTGTACCAGGGTCCCACTGTTTTCTGCCAGTTCTGAGCTGATGGCACTGCTGGACATCTTCCGATTGCGAAGGGAAGTAAGCATGATGTGTCTTTCATCTGCTGCAGTAAGTTTCCTTGGCCGACCACTGCGTCTCGGTCCTCAACGTTGCCCGTTTCTTTGTGCTTCTTCAAAAGAGCTTGGACAGCACATCTGGAAACCCCTGTCTGCCTTGAAATTTCTGCCTGGGAGAGACCTTGCTGATGCAGTATAACTACCTTGTGTCTTGTTGCTGTGCTCAGTCTTGCCGTGGTGTATGACTTTTGACAGTAAACTGTCTTCAGCAACCTCACCTTGTTAGCTGAGTTTGGCTGTTCCTCACCCAGTTTTATTCCTCCTACACAGCTGTTTCTGTTTCAGTTAAAGGTTGTGTTTCAACCTACATATTGAATTGATGATCATTAGCACCTGTTTGGTAAAATTGTTTAATCATACACCTGACTATATGCCTACAAAATCCCTGACTTTGTGCAAGTGTACCTAGAAGAATTGATGCTGTTTTGAAGGCAAGGGTGGTCACACCAAATATTGATTTGATGTAGATTTTTCTTCTGTTCACTCACTTTGCATTTTGTTAATTGATAAATATAATCTATTAACATGTCTATTTTGAAAGCATTCTTACTTTACAGCATTTTTTCACACCTGCCTAAAACTTTTGCACAGTACTGTATATATATATATATATATATATATATATATATATATATATATATATATATATATATATATATATATTAATCATTTCTTTGCTGGATTTCAGTTGTATCACTGTATACAGGTTTTTAAAATATTTTTATTTTCAAAATGTAGGAGAATACCTGGCAATGAAAGGAGATATTGGCACAGAGATGTTTTTAATTTTGCATGGGAAGGTGAGTGTAAAGAAGTTTGGAGCAGATCACAAGGAGGTGGTAGAGCACCTGGTTCCTGGGAACAGTTATGGAACTGTCTTTCTCATCAAGCGAATGTCATTTCCAGAGTCTGTCATTGCTGAAAACTATGTGGACATCCTTACACTCTCAAAGGATGACTTTGTAGAGATTGGATCATTCTACCCAGAGGTCATGAGCAAGCTACTAAAGAGAGCAGTTCATTTGTATGGCTATTAAGGAATAGTATGGACATGACCCTTACTGGTTTAATTTTTAATTTTTTTTTATTTTTTTATATTTGATTGATTTAAAAAAAAATACTTAAAATACACAAAGAATATTAAGAATATTGTCAATAGAAATAAGTTTTAGATTTATGTGGATAAGTGCTGTAATTGAGTACATGCAAAAAAAAAAAAAAGTCAGTGTGAATGTGTCATTCTAAATTTAAGATTTCAATTGTTTGAAAGAGGAGTTTTTTTTGGACCTTAAAAACACAACTCCAAAAATACAGTGGAAACTGTTTCCTGTGTCTGTGGCTTCCTGACAAGTGCCACAGGAGCGATTGATCACAATTTCCAGCACATCTTAATTGTATGCAGTATGTGCCTGACTAGCTCTGGGTTTGATATGTTACTATGCTAGCTTATGTTACATCTGTTACTCACACTGTCTTAATGCATTATCACCACATGATTCAGAACAAAAGCAATACTGTGGTTTCAACTCATGTTTATCGCACATTATTTAAGTTCTGTAGCAGGCATTAGGAAGTAGATGACCCAAAATGCTACTTTATTATCCCAGATAAGGGTATATTTGAGGAAGCTTTGTCTTGAGAATAAATTATCCTATTGAGATTAAAGTTAATACAGTCTAGGTGACCAGATTTTGCGAGTTACTTACCAGAACAAATGGGCATTTGTTACTTGCTCATTTTAGTACACAAATAGCAATACCTACACTTACCTTATAGTACTTGCTCAGAAACCATGTCAGGTTTTGTCATTTGGACAACAAAAAACAATGGAGGAATAAAAATAGAGCGGGCTATTTTTTGGTTTTACAAATTAATCTTTATTGAATAGGACTTATTTCCAAGACTAACGGGTAACATTTCAATATGAAGTAATGCCCAGAATGACAACAGCATATTTAATTTGATAAACAGAAAATCGGTTTCTAAAAATACTGCGTGTTATTTAGCCCCAAACCATTCTAAACATAAATTGCCAACACTCTCTAGGCAGATTCTTAGTACTGGATCATCAAAAAAATGTGAAAAGTGTAAGGCTTGTTTTACCACATTCAAAATAATTATATTAACATTTCAAATACTGTCCCACATTGGACAACACACACCTTATGGAGATAACCTTACTCTGCAAACCACTGTGTACAACCAGTAGTGTGTAAATACCCTGAACGCCCTGCTACACAATGCAGAAATGGGTTTTGTAGCTTTGCTTAGACATGCTAGCAGTTAGCTGTTAATACCCTTTAAGGAAACATACCCAATATACATCTAAAACAGATTGGAAATTCTTCAATTCTAATGAGGATGTCAAAGAGGTACATTTTCAAAAATAGACTGGACGTCCTGGTCTGTATAAAACAATTTTCCTCTTCAACAACTGTTATTCACCTTGGGGGGGACAAAAATAATAATAATAAAACAGCAGCATGTACGGTACAGTACACACATATACACACTGACCAGCAAATTGTACAAGAGTTAAAAACAAATATTAAAAGTTACTAAATCGGGAGGACCTCTATTCCGGTTGTCAAGATAATCGCTCTTTTATCCACTGAACTTTACAGCTGTAACCAAGCTACTGCTACGGAAAAACCAAGTGGGACGCTGAACTATGGTCAAGTTAACTATTCCCATCCGAATTTTCCTCCCCAGCCCATGGTAGTGCTCCCCAGCCAAAACAGGCAACTCAGCATGACCAGGATTGGAACCCCTCACTCCTACACAATAGTGTCTTTTAGTGAAAGGGAAAAACACCTGCATACTCTCTCCTAAATACAGGTTTAACCGAGTTATTAAACTAATAGTGTACCTGTTCTGTAGGGCAATGATCATGGAGCTGCTTGCTGATTACACCTTCCAGGTAACACAGTTCCACAAAACTCTCCAGAGCTGGGTAACAGTTTGGGATGTCCAAGTGAAGGTCTTGTGTCATTGAAAACACTCGCGTAAACCCCTACAAAAATAAATAAAATCATGTCACAAATCATTTTTGAAGTGACATACTGTTTTCTACATGTTACTTGAAAACCAAAATACTTTACATTGTACAATAGCAGTGTTCAAGATAGTCCCATTTTTGATTAAACGTTACCCAATTAAACAAAAAAGCCTTACCTGGATCATTTGGTCAGCAGTGACAAATCCAGATTCCCAGAAAGATTTCAACAACTTCATTATCCTCTTGGGTCTCTCTCTATTCATTGACTCAACAGCTTTCACTACAGCCTTGAACCATTTAATGAGAAAAAATAAAAATTGTAAAATTAACACAGCCCTTTACCAGAATGCTTGTGGTCACATTCATGCATGCTTCACACATCTAATGTTTAGAAACAGACCAGTAGTCATTCTTGTTGTGACTATGAACAGTAATGTCTTAACATTTGCATTACAAATTAGTATGACAATGGTGCAGGCATTGAAAAATCTGTGACATGTGGGAATAGATAGTTTTGTGCAATGGTAGTTGGATTTACTGTACCTCATAGACAAGCTCATGGTGAAAATGTGGCACCTCCAGCTCACGCACACACCTCTCAGCCTCCTTTGCATCCTCAGAGAACAGATACTCTTCCAGCAGCAAGTTCATCTACAAATTAGATTTGAAATACTGAATTAGAATCGATAAGATCATTGGAGAAATTAGCTTCTGCAACATGTCCCAAAGGTATAAATAAAGATTCTGAAAAAGCCAATTCTGTTGCACAATCTAGGGTCAGTCAAAAATATGCAGATTCAGTAAGAAACCAAGTCAAGTTAATAAATGTTTTGACTACAGCCATCATCTGTGTCTAGTTCTTGCTTAACCTCAGTGGTCAGCACCTATTAGTGGAAAAAGGAGGGCGAGTTGAAAATAGCTGCCTTAAAAGGATGCCTAGAAGCAACTGTTTAAACTGTGTACCTCTTTAACAAGCTCTTTGACAGGTCTCTGTCCTCCGCCTACCCCCCAAACATTGTCCAGACGCAACACACCTCTCTTCATGCTGAGCAGCACAGCAGCCCGATTCAGCGTCACCCTACAACAGAGAAGAGAGGTTTATTTCACAAAGAAAGCACTGAATAAACCCAACCACCTCATTCTCACTTAACTTAGGCATAACTGTAGTAGCAGGTAACAACCCCCCCCCCACTAAAACCAAAAGGTCAATAAATAAATAAAGCCTTACGCATATCCACTTGCAGAAGTGTGCCCTAGATTTACTAAGTCACAATACTCTTTCACCAGTAGGCCTAGAATTGTTTGTCAGTTGTACAGGATTTATTTAACACAAAGCCCTATAGGTAACATACATTTCAGCATGCATACGAAGACCTACCGAACATGATCACAATCCACTTTGCCTTTGTAACCTTCCAAGTAATCAGCAGGGAGAACGTGGTCAGCTATTGCTCGAGCAATGAACTGGCCCAACATCTTTAAAAAATATCAAAAACACCTGTTAGAAAACCACTTGCACAACAATCAAAGACATTATTGTGGAAATCTGCTAGTGTAAAATATTTCATGCACAAATAAGTATTGATAGACTGTACATTAACAAACCTCAAAACAATGAAGTATACCCAACTGAACCTGATTCGTAGGTTTTACTGTACATGTATATATTACTTGCCCAATGTTTCAATGAGAAAACACTGAAAAGGCTTTGGTATAACTGCACAAAGGGGGGCATAGAGGGTCACTAGGGGTCTGCACCCATTAATGATGCTGAATTGCACGAGTCTGAGATTACCTGCGGTGCCGCAGGCGTGTCCAGGATCAGTTCGGGCAGCTCTTCCAGCAGGACGTCGAAAGCGACTGCCATATCCCCGCTGGACAGATACTTCCCCACAAGGTCAGTGAGCAGACAGGAGGTTAGCTCCCGGTGGCTGGCCTTGCCATCCAGAGACAGGTTCACAGCCAGGAATGGGATCTCATACTTTCTCCTACCAAGGGTTAGACCTTCCAGGAGAGCCTGAGAGTGAAAGATCAAACAGGGTTAGTAATGCTGATCTAATAACCATCATCAATACCACTTACTTTTTTGAGATAGTAAAAAAGGTTTGCTAATGAGACACATTTGAATATCATTGCCACTATTATTTAATAAGGCATGCCTATAAAAGTATGTATAACAAACAATACTTAAGGTTAGATAGTGCTTCTACATACAAATCATTTTATTTTTAGACCACCTAGCTACCTTTTATTTTCAAAATGCAACCTACCAGCACCTCACTGGTGTCTCCATGCTCGAAATACTCCTGTATAATAGGGGTCACTGCCTTGTTAAACTCTTCATCATCCAGTTCTAGGACAACCGTTTCATAAACAGTTTCCCCCTAGGAGGAAAATGAATCCAGGATATACACACAGCTTTCAAATCCTGCATGGGTGGTTTATTATACGATTCATGTTACAACATAATTCAACTGCACATTACCTCTTGAGCATCTTCATCTTCATAGCTGGGGTCCTCAAGATCATAGACCTCTGGGGGTGCTCCCCAAACTCCTTTCCCTCCAGCACCCCCTTGAAACAGAGCAAACTGTATCATCAACTTTCATAAAGCATTAATACAAGTAAAAACCTTGTTTCAAAGGAGAATACATTGGTTAGATCACCTGTCCTATCAAATACAGGTAGGGCAGATTTACTAAGTCATGCTGTGTTTAAGGGCTTGTTCTGCCCCAAACAGATTGTTAATGCCATCTTTCTTTTTTTAATATAGGAGTTTTAATTATTATTATTATTATTATTTATTTCTTAGCAGACGCCCTTATCCAGGGCGACTTACAATTGTAAGCAAATACATTTCAAGTGTTACAGTACAGGCAATACAATTGAGTCATTCCACATCAAATGGACTCAATTTTGTAATCTTACCCACCTTACCGTCTTCAGATTCCTTTGATGTTGAATATGGAAGGACCTGGAAGTGTTTTATGGCAGATTCATATTTTGGGATTCTTCCTAAAACAAACACTAACAGATCCCTCAATATGCGGTATCAAAAGAATGAGACAGGGACATGGGTACCACTTGGTCCATTTGATGTGGAATGACCCAATTGTTAAATTGACTAAAATCAAAACTTAATTAGTAGTGGATAATTAATAGTGTAGCGGACAGAGGTTGAGTGGAAATGCAAACACATCAAACTCCCTTTTCCTTGTTTAAAAATCACAGACTGGGTACAAGTTAAATGGGCTGTGGTCTTGAGAAGCAGGTTTGACTTTGCTGTACCTTTCTTGGGCAGTCCTCTGCCCTTCCCAGACCTACACTTCCTGTCAAACACCCTGATTGTGGGACTCCCAGGCCGAACAACAACAACGTCCACATTTTCCGAGAAGGACTCGCGTCCAGAGTCCCGAGAAGAGGACTTTCGCTGTCTCCTCTTTGCCTTGGCTCGGAGCCGTGCCTCCTGCTGCTCTCGGTCCAGTGAGGTCGGCCAGTCTCTCTCCGGATCCACTATACAATCCTTACCTGACAGAGCCTCGGGAGCTATGGATAGAGACAGAAACAAATCTATTTCAGATAAAAAATAAATAAATTGGGATGAGATTTATTATCCCTGGCTGAGAATGCACATGGCTATGGGGGTGGGGTTAATAGCTTTGAAGCAGGCATCCATCACACACAGTAAAAATCAGAATCACAATCTAGAGGTACAGTATATAGAGGTAGAGTGTTGGTGTGTACATATGTAATCCGTACATATTAAAAAATGTGCATACATGGTGGACGTATGACATTGTGATTTATAGAATGATGGGAAGCCATGTGCCTCTACATGTGATAAGCCTCATGCATAGTAAGAGGTGTGTATTTTGATACATGCCCAAAAGCTGCACTGCTTGTAGTCCACCAAATGGTTCTGGAAAGATTAAATGGGATTTACAGTTGGTATGACTGTACACTCTAATCCTGCTAGTCTATTAAAAAACAATCGCACTACACTTCATGCAAATTAGTACATCAGGACCATAATACACATCTTTATATGTATCGTAACCTATAGATCATGAACGAGACCGATCGTGTTACACACGAGTCGCAGCGGAGAATATCATTACTGTATTTCATTAATTAAAGTTACATCACATTTGCACTACACAAAAAAAACAAAACAAAAAACAAACAAACGATTGAACCGACGTCCTCACCTGCTCGATTCAAGAGGTATGTGAGAAGCACAGAGTGTATAAAGACATGAATGATGCCAGGAGCACGCCGTAGAGGCTGTAAAAACCAACCGGCTGTTAGTACTGAGATATAAAGCATTTATTGTTGGGGGTTTCTTACCGGAAGCAGACATACAGCACTGGTAATAAGAAACCCCAACAGCGCTCACAGTAGATTTTCTGCTGGTTCTAATCACTCCGTAATGTCAAAGTTAAACCCATTTTTTGTTCAACCAAAATGTTATACAGGTGTTTAATTCTGCCAACAAAAACAAATACATAGCAATCATTCAAAACTGAAAAATATAATATTATTACCAAGCGCCACAGTATCGCATTGTTGAACTTCGGTTCCCATTTTGAATCGGATTTAAGATTTTTTCCCCCCCCCACAATGAAAACAGTCTGGTATGGCAGAAAAGCACGAGATTGTTTTCCTTCCGCCAAAGTTTTAACAACTTGTCATAGGACGTCATTTGCTGTTCTCATCGCTGATTGGATGAAAACAGGTGGTGGGCGGTAATAATATTATTATTTGCCGTTCAACCCAACCCACCCGGTGTTATTTCGGTAGACTCCAGTTCTATTAAATATGCGTGCTGAAATGTAATCATAACTGCAGTTTATGCATACATAGTGTCAGCAGCAATAGTATAGTTTATAACTGATTGATTGAGGTTTAAGTCTTTGAATGAACACGCGGCAAAAACGGGCAGGGAAGTGAAAAAAATAACATGGTGACACTCTTTTCCCAGAGGCACCTGTCTGTTTCTTTTGATTATCCCAAGCAAAACACTCACACAGAAAACCACATCTAAACCCCGGATTATTTTAATGTTGCGCATTGTATAAGGTTTATTCAATTCCCTTTATAATATGTAGCGCTATTCAAAGGTGATCATATAATTGTTGCATGTAATAAATATACTATCTGCAAAGTTATCTTCTTTGCACACCGTTTAACATGCGATATCTACTCCTTGTCTCCACCGTGTGGGCAATATAGAAATGCCGTTAGTCACAAATCACAAACTTCTGGGACAATAGTGGTGCAGTTAAAGGGTAGGTCTGGATTGTCTGTTTATTCCTGGAGCCGCAGGATTCAAGTGAATACTTTTTAATAGCATACTTGATTTGAACTGATTTCCAGCCTCTTATGTTTATATGTGTGGGCGCGCTTAACATATTACTGTAACTTTAAAGAAATGCAGATTATAGTTTTTAAAATGTTCAAATAAATGTGAGTAAATTACCCATTTTGGTGGGGAAATAACACCCAAAGTATTTATGAATCACATTTAATAATAATAATAATAATAATAATAATAATAATAATAATAATAATAATGTATTTATTTTCTAATATGCAATCTACTGGAAGAATAGGTTTGACAGTTGTTTTCTGTCGGCAGATTCCAGCGCATTGAACTGCCCCTTTAATCGAGGAGGAGCTCGGTCTAATGCATTTCGCCAGCCTCATTCACTACACAGACAGACAGAATGCAGCAGAATCCCTGTCTTTAACATACCCCCTTCAAACAATTGCAATAATACTGTTTGGGGGAGAAACTGGAAAAATAAAAATAAAAATTACCAATTTAGCAAGATGGTGTCCTGGATCATCTCAAGATTAGTGGTGTAAGTATGCCAAATCTTATTTTTGTTGCAATATCGGCCCGTATTTGTGATTTATTTTAATTTTTTTTTAAATTTTATTTTATTTTAAATTTTTATATGTACTGTACAATATTGCGGCTAGCAATGTCATTCTAATCCATTTTAGCTATTTAGGGCATTAGGTTAAACATCGAGGCAATTGTACTCAGTAATAATACTAATCGGTGCATTGTGTGATGTTGTTGTTATTATTATTATTATTTTTTTTAGTAAATAAAAAAAAACACATCTAATTTAAGAACTGTAGGAAAGGCAAATTATATGGAATTTACGCATTTTGCCTAAAATAGGGCGCATGCGAAGCACACCTTGCTGATGGCTTTTTTTTTTCATCAGACTATTTACATTATTTGTTGTTGTACAGTATCATGATTATAATAGTGTCAAGTCTTCAATAATAATTGCTGTTACAAAAACAAATCAACCTAAATACCCCAAACGTATACTATCCCGGTACTGTATTACATTGTGAAATATTATTCCAGACATATGCATTTTTTTTTCTTTTACTGAATAATAGTCATTTGTATAAAATAAAACACAATGATGTTTTATTTAATGTTAAAAGATTTGATTCCTGACATAAATGACTCCTTAAATGAACGCAGATTGGGTAAGGTCACAGAGGTAGTCTGCACATGCTCAGTGTGTAGCTATGTGTCACCCCCTTTGTCCACTGTCCTGATCACTTTAGGCTGAATGCAGGCTGCAGAGATGCAGATAAAAATAATGTGCAAATAAAATAGAAAGCCCTGTCACTGATTAAAATGATTAAAAAGCCATTGTTTGGATCACCACAGTACACAGGACTGTAATTCACAAATTAAAGAGTGCCTCAACCTTTCTGACAGGTCAGGCCACCTTCACAAAGTGAGTTCAGTCTGGGTTATGATTGCTCAAGGCACTGCATTCTTCTGAGCTCACTTATCAGATTATATAGATTAGCAAACTGTACGTCTCATTTTTACAAACGGACAGGGGGGGCTTTTACAGTAGCCATGGCTCAACACACACAGATGCCATTTTCTCCCTAAGGAGTGCTAACCACGGGTTGAAATCCCTGGTCACTTATTAACTCTAGCAGTATAATCACTGCTGTCCCTTTTCTTCTGTTGAAGATCTTTTGCTTCTTTTTTCCTTTTACTGGGGTATTCAGTTATTTTAAGACAGCACTACAGATGAACCAAGGTTTGGAACACGTATAGGAGAATGATCTTTGGCATCTCAGTCCTCGAAGACCTGGAATTGTTTCCATCGTAGTTTGATGGAAGTTGATTGTCTTTCCTTCCCTGGTTTTGAAGATCGTATTGAGGAATTGCTTAGAACCTCCTGCCAATGCTTCTCCTTCAGTCCACATTTGCAAATAGATATGTCTTATTTATTCTATTCTTCAGTCTCTGTCGCTGCTAATTAAGTTTGAACCACACATGTTTTTATTGTGTTGTTTGACCTCAGTGGTGGTCTTTTTATTGTTTTCCAGGACCCCCTTGTAAATCAGGCCCTGGTCTCAATGGGTACCTCTCCTGATTAAATAAATAAATAAATAAATGAAAAGTTGGTGCTGCTTCCTGGTACCTAATCACTGAATGGACCGGAACTCCAACTCCCTCCAATGTTCTAGCTGCCTTCAGACCATGTGCCCTCCAGCAAAAGTACCAGGATGTAGCAGTTTAACTATAGTGCTGTATTTGAATAATTTGCATAGCCTGAATTAATTTAAGGGAAAGAACCAAAACAATGTCAATAAAGCTGACAAAATAAATATGTACATTTAAAATAAATTAAGTAAAAAATAACTAACAATAATGGCTCAATGTCTGCAACATTAATCCAACGTTAGAAGTCCTTCAGGACTGGCAGTGTATACTGTATCGATTAAAAAAAAGCAAAAAAAAAACTTGTTTTTCCAGTTTTGTTTAAACTTGGTTAGATTATTCTTTACTCCAGGTCTTGGGGTATATATGACGGTTTACATCAGGATTGGATGTAGGTCATAGTGATTTTTAATTAAGTAATACATTTTAGATGAGTAATGAACAAGTTGTACAGAAAATCATATATCACATCACAATGTGTGCTGACAGTAGAACTTCTCATGCTAGTTGCACAGGCTTGCTGAATTTACAATTCAATCCCCTCTGGGGATTTTCACCAGACAGATACACATACAGTATCACAAAGGCTTTTTTTACATCAATGTATTTTAGCTCCCTTTTTTTTTAGATATCTCGCCACATCTTTTAAATAATGCATAACGTGAAGCCTTTGTTTTTCAGGTCTGTATTTTTTTGGGTAGAGTCAGTGGGTGGATTGGAGAAAACAAGACTGGAAATCTTTAGGGAAATGTGACAGCAGCTGTCACTGATACAATCTGTTTGCCGCTATGCTCTCAGTGATTGTCATCATGTTCCTTTTGGTTATCCTTTGTGATGTTTCACTTGGATAGAAATTTGTTGCATTTCCATAAGCAGTATGTTAGCATTGTTTGTCTGTGCACATACCACCTCTGAGACCAGGTGTTTTTACAGTAATTGCTTTAGAGTCCACGTGCCTCTCTGACTGCGATTCACATTTCTGGAAGTAAAGAGGAATCACTGGGACTGAAAACCACAAACATACTGGGTTCTCAAAGATTCTTTTACTCCAGATCGGCATTCACAAACCCAATGAAGATACCAAACTAGAAATGTGCCGTTCTGACTTCTTCAGGTGCGGCACCCATGCCAGTGGCACTCATGCTGGATTCTAGTGTGTTAAGCTGAGGGAACACAAAGCCACTTTCTGGCTTGGAACTTGGTTTCAGGAGACTAGGTTTCAGGCCACTGCATGGCACACCAGGGGAGACTTGGGGTTTGATACAGCAAAGTTGCCTCAAACTAGGTCTCCTGGAACCAAGTTTCAAGCCACTGCTTCTAAAAAAGTAGCTTTGTGTTCCCTCAGCTTTAGACTCCCCTGGTATTCTGTGTGCTACAGTGTGAGTGTTCCATTTCCAGTTGCTATTAATACTTTACAACTTAGGCTATATTTTAAATAAACCCAAGCAGCTAATGGTAAGCATAGAACTGAAAATTCTTTCAAGGTAAAAACTATTTATTTTTACTGTTTTTGCCAGATTTTCAGCATTTTGTAATCTAAAGCTATGCAAAGTTTCAGACAGACAATTGTAGAAAAAAAAAATAAAAGTAAAAAACCCTGCAAAAAACAAACAAAAAAAAAAACATGTCGATCTTCATCGAGTGGCAGTTACCAGTCGTATTGAAGCCAGGTACATTTAAAACTACCACCTGCTCCCCAAGCTGCACCACATTTTCAACGTCGCTTGGGGGATTGGCAGTCGAATTGCCTCCCTGCCTATACACCAATATTTCCAGGCAGCACCAAATGACCCGAAAGGGAAGGCCCGTTGCCAGGTCATCATTGGAAACGAGAATTGGTTCTCAATTGACTCATCTGGATAAATAAAGACTTTGATTAATTGATTGATTGACAAACAAAGCAATTCAAAAGTTCTGTCATACCTACTTGTATCAGCTGCTTTTATTCTTCATAGTAAACTGCTGTTTGAAATCACAGATCTTAATGGGACCCTTATACCTGTGAAAGGGTGTAGCATCATTGGTTACTCATGGTGTAATCACAATCAAAGACTCTTGATATATGCAAAAAAACATTTTGTAGAAAACAAGAGGTGCAACTGCACAAGGGAGAAAGGCCACCTGATCGGTACCCTTTAAGCTGCCAGTATCTTCAGCAGTCTTTGAACTTCCTCACCCTGTACTGTACTTGGACTGATTGACAGATGATGTCATTTCAGCCTCACTAAACTCCCAGAGAAGTGACCTCTGTGGCAACAAACAGTCTGTTATATTCAGTGTCCGTCTGTCTCGTTAGATCAGCAAACTACAACAATCAGAGTCCGATCCCGCCCTCCGCTGTGGCTGTGTGGAGAAGGGCTGAGAAGAATGGTGCAGTATGCATGAACCAGAATGGTAATCCCTCAATTGAGCTGGCACTGGGGATGACTAACGGGGGGTTCAAATGGGCTGCTGCCAGCTCTGTCCTCCCCCGTGCTGCCAGAGAAGCAGCACAACAATACATTGAATTAGTAATTTTTTTTAAGTTTTAATAGCAACACATATCATAAACTATGAAGTATTTTTTAATGTATTTATTTATTTATTTTTAATTTAGAGTGACCAATTATTATTTTTTTATTTATTTTTCCCCCCAATTTGGAATGTCCAATTATGTTTTTTCTCCTCACCGCAGCGAGTCCCCACACAACACAGACGTTCTGAGGGCGTGTGAGCATCGTCCGATCTCACAAGCCTAAAGCCAGAATTGCTTTTACACCGAGCAATCCAGAACAGAGATGGGCGGACTACCGATCCCGGAGAACAGAGACCAGCCCTGTTTTTTATCCACTCTGAATGTGCTTGGTGTCTGGCCAGTAGGGTTCGCTGTTCCACGATGAAGAGAAGCAGTCCCTGCCGGTTTCCTTTCCCCCACCCCAGGAGTGTCAGAGCCAGTGTGACGCTTCCTTCGGAGTCCCCAGCAAAGCTCGGCCTCTTTCCACAGCCCGGACGCAAACTGGCGCCTACCAAGCTGTGTGACTCATCCTGCACTCCCAGCTGCAGCTCTTTAACTGGATGAGCCACTCGGGGACCCCTAAATGTATTTATTTTAAGGAGTCACATTTTCACTGCTAACTGTATGTTAAATTTGTAGAAGAGACTGAAGCTAGGCTAGTTTGGCTGTTTTTGTAGCTCTGACATTAAAAAAGTAAAAGCACTGAGCAATTTTACACTGTGTATCTGTACTTTCCTTGTTTTCGCACAATATTTTTGCAGTTTTCCCATGATTTTATACTATGCATTTACCATAGTTTACCTTGATTTGCCGTGTTTATTAATGCACTTTACAAAGTTATGCTTTCTTATCACTGAAACACCAGTTTGCTAGGATGAATGGAAGTCGTTTCATTGGGGCGTTCAATGAGCTTGTTTTGTTAAATGAACAGAGGTCCTGTGTGTGTGTGAGTATTTGGACCAGTCTTACTTTCTATTTCTTACCAGTATTTCTTTCTATTCTTTATGTTTTGAATGAAGGTTTTTCTGCCTTGTTTAGTTATTGGCAGAACAAGTGTGGAGGTTTTATTCCACTGCCCTTTCTTATTGAGATGAGCTTTGTGAGTAAAGAGAGCCGCACTTGTTCCTTACAAGCGCCTCCTTCAGGTAGGCGTTCGACTGATCACGTGACAGGAAGAGCCTTTGGGTAAAGTCCTGTACCAGACCAACCTTAAAGATGTGGTAATGCTTTAACACATTTGCTGTCAAAGAAGCAGTTAGCCTTCTTGTTACTGTATATTGATTTTCTTTGCATCCAGTTACCAAAAGAATTTGAGCATTCACTATTCAAATGTTACTCCTATGATATTTCATTTTGAGTCATACAGTAGGAAGTTTGGCCATTTACCAAAACTATGTCCTCACTGTCACGTTTTTTGTTCTACAGGCTAATATTTGGGACACTGTACCCAGCCTACTCTTCATACAAGGCAGTAAAAACGAAGAATGTTAAAGAATACGTAAGTACCCTGCCTTTCTTATCCAGAATAAAACTACAGTGTGCTTTCAGCATTCAGTTTTGTAATAGATGCACGTTTCTGAATTGTCTGGATTCCAATGCTGCAGGAACATCCAGGCTTCCAGGGACATCTACTCACCTAATCCCAACCACAGTTTTAACCTTTAACCCTAAAGTCATTGGCAGAGTCCTCCAGCGGGACAATGGAAACACTATTCTCTGTGACAGATGTGTGGTTATTGAGGACCGATCATTACCCTGTGCGTACTCAAAGTTACATATTTTTACCATCTGGGCACCAACTGTGAGTTAATAAATTCACGGGGCAGGAGCAATGGCTGAGTGGAGAATGGATTGCTGGAGTTCCTTCTCTGGCTCAGAGAATGCAATAGAAAATTGAAATGACTTTGAATATTTGGCATGGGTGTTCCCCTCTGGCTCGCTGAGAACCTCCCTCGCTGACGTTTTCATGGGATTTACTTTGTTTTCCATCAGGTGGTGCCCTCTCTGTGCCCAGTTAAATAAAAAATGAAAGTTGGTTGGAGATCAAATCAAAAGATCTAGCTTTAAATTCCAACACCATTTAGTGTGTGCATGTAATCATCCCTGAAAGATTCTAAGTGATTGTGCCCAGACAGGAAAGACATAGAAACTACCTTAGCAACCGTTGCCATAGAGACCAGGAAATCCTGGGAACAGGTGCATTGGAGGTATAGTGTCAGGGAAGTGGAACAGAGCTACACTGCTGTTGCTGCTGGAACCATTTTGTGAAAAATACTAAAACAGAGTCCTTACTGCATAAAAACACAGAGATGCAGTAGTGATCTCGAAATCACCAGGACAACAGCAGAAGAACTGTATTGAAAAAATACAAAATACAAAACCAAAAACATAAAAAAATACAACAAAACAGCTTTTTTCATGTCTTGTTTGTTTTCACCCCAGTCACATTCCTGACTATCAGTCCTTGATGTGGAGTGCGACTTAAATGACTACAAATTTCTGTTTGAGTGTTTACCTGCCTGCCTTTAGCAGCACAGTGGCATGCTGAGTGTTACTAGAGCTGCAGTTAATTATGTATTCCCCCCCCTCCCGAGCTTTCCTAGCACAAACGCATCCAAATTGTCCTACTTTCCTTCCTCAGCTTATTTAGCCACATTTTATAAGCTTAGAGTCATTCAGACTGAAACCTAGGAGTACTGCAACTAATGTAACATTTAATGTGGCATTTTCTGATCGGGGTGTGGAGGAAATCTCAATTTGACTCTCCCTTGAAGGTATTTGCCCCAGTTAAAATCCCAATCGGATAAACTGATGTGCAAGAAAACCCCATTAAGAGTAATCTAAAAGGGTTATGGCCTAACAGCAGACCACGTCAGTGTGTGCTAGAAAATGGTTCTGCTCATAGCCAGTGGGTGGGTGGTTTCAGTGTTTTGGGGGGGAACACTTCCTTATAACAATCTGTACATGTGTATACACATTTTTAAAACAATCAAATACTATGTAAAGAGTAACAAACTTTCATAGAGACAGCTCTTCCATGTATGTGTACATATTTTGCAGGCTTGCATGCATAAGCACCAGTGGTATTAATGTCAGCCATAATGTTTTAATTGCACATTCCCTACTCATGAACCCAGGTATTTCTTCAAGTCAGACCTTTGCACAAACCGCTAGCCCATACCTCATGACTCATTAGAACAGAGGTGCTGACCTGTTCTTCATCTCATTTTCCAAGATTGTATTTTCTTGTGGCACCTTGTATTTATTCCTCCCTCAGTCTGGGTCTGAATCGCGTTTCTTTTCCAGGTGAAGTGGATGATGTACTGGATAGTCTTTGCATTTTTCACAACAGCGGAAACGCTCACAGATATCATTCTTTCTTGGTGAGTATTTCAATTTTTAGATTGATTCGATCTACATGAACTCCTGTAACAATAAAAAAAGCATTTATTTATTAATTTCTTATTAAATATGCTCTATGAAAATGTTCCAGCTTACAACATTTGTTTTTTTAAAGGAACACTGTCTTAAAATGAAGTTTTATGGTTAAAAGGCTTTTCCCTCTTAATAACGCTGTCCATCATATTATAGAAATTCTACGGTATTTTGACAGGCAAGTGGATTGTGCAAGTCCCCAGGGCTCTAATGACTTCTAGTTGTGCTCAGCTGAAACAGTCAGTGCTTACCAAGGTGACAGGAGCTGGCTGTGCCCATAAGGAACAGAAGATTAGAAAAAAACAGCTGTGATACAGGCAACAGCCTAGACCTCCAGATTGGTTATTTAGTCTTTATTTATAAGGTTTGTTTCAGGATTGGTGCATTGAGTCACAGAATCTATAAGCAACACCTGCTGGAGGACTTCTGAGAGTTAACTGGCTTTGATCACCATGCGAGCTTCAGTCTTTACTTTGTTAAGGAACATAACAAAGCATATTTCCTCCCTCAGGTTTCCATTTTATTTTGAACTGAAGATCGCCTTTGTCATCTGGCTGTTGTCCCCCTACACAAAAGGCTCCAGTGTGCTCTACCGGAAGTTTGTCCACCCAACGCTGTCCAAGAAGGAAAAGGTACTTGTCTGCTCTGTACAGGTTTGCACTGGTGGAGAGTGCGCCAGCGGAAACAACCCCCCTTACTGTGACCAACATCCCTAGTGTCTTATACATCCGGTCTTCATGCATACATGGTAATTAATACCAGCATTCAATGTGGCCCACAAAAAAGAAACATCTATGCAATCTAGTTGGCACTGGGTCCAAAACCAGCCTGCTTCCTTCAAAGCCCCTGTGTGTGGTGATTAGCCTGAGCAGAGAAAGCCAATTAAACCCAATGTAGTGCTTCTTCTGCCAGCTCAGTATTAGGCAGCAGTGGGGATACCTGCTGTACCTTATTGCAGTGGTTCAGTTGTGACACTGTGTTCTTTTGCGTCGCTTGTTGTTGTTTTTTTTTTATTGTATTTGAAGGAGATTGATGAGTACATTACCCAGGCCAGGGACCGGAGCTATGAGACTATGATGACATTTGGAAAGAGGGGACTCAATCTAGCAGCCAATGCCGCCGTCACTGCAGCTGCCAAGGTGAGCAGGGATCAGAGAGTTTCCTATCTGATGCTTTTATTCTTTTACTCTTCTCAAAATGGGTTTTGATAAACTATTCAGTATTGCTGTTGCAGTACAGTATTCCAGCACCAGAATTGTGCCACTGATAAAAATGTAAACGTTTCTTTTGGTATTATTGAAGATTAATTCATATCTGTCCATAGAAATGTTTGTAACATGCATGTGCACAATCGCAGCTGTACTGGGAAAACGTTGACTGCTCACCAGATTGTCAGTTTGGTGGAAAATCATGCTCCTATAACTTTTGACACAGCACTGTAGCTTGTCCTCCGAAGGCCCTGGTCTCTCTGTGAGATGGATGGGTGTTGCAGGCAGGCTGTGTAATGGGGTTGTGATGCTTTCGATACAGGGTCAGGGCGTCCTCTCAGACAAGCTGCGCAGTTTCAGCATGCAGGACCTGACGCTGATCCACGACGAGGAGACGGTGCACCTGCGCAGCTCGGACCCGCGCAGCTCAGACCTGCCCATGCACACGTCCACCAGCAGCCTGCTGGAGACCATGGCCGACTCCAGAGGGGGGGGAAGCGCTGGCCGTGGGAAAGGTACAGAGCACACCATTCCCAAGCATGATGAGACTGGCAGCACTGCGGATTAGGGTCGTTTTGAGAGACCAGCTGTTCCTGGGTTTGAATGCCTGGTAGCAGTGCAGGGTACAAGCAGGGCCCCAGTGAAAATGAGATGTGTAAAAAAAATCCCAGCCCATTCAGACCAGACATCTCATTTTACATTCATTTATTATGTGTACATTGAAAGAGACATCTAGTCGAAATGTTTGTCAGAGATCGGCCTATCACAGCAAAGTATTTGCCAAATTCCAGTACTGTACATCTTATCCTGCGTACAGATATCCTCCCGCGCACAGAACACAAACTGGGTATGATGACATCTCTTAAATAATAAGAGACACCCTACACACGCTGTATTAACATAGTATAAAAACACAGTGTGCCAGCTCGGCTCCAACAAATGAAAAATTCCACTTTGTTATGGTAATCTCCTCTAAGAATGAAGTCTGCATGTCAGCCCTATAGTCCTGTTCTCTGAGTATCTGTGCAGCATGTGTAGCACAGGGCACTGACACACTGGGGAGATATTATCTCACAGGTGGTCGGTTTCTGCACACTCAGACCTATCTTTTATGTTTGTGACATAATGACAGTTAATTGCTCCCGATGGTATTCTTTTTCTACCGTGCTGTACATGGTGGTTTTGTTATTTGAACATGGGATTATAACGTAACAATCTTGTGTTTCTTAGAACGATATAGTACAGTAGTCCTTGAAAAATACAGACTCAAGTTATATGCTCTGTCAGCTTCTTAGTCCATGCCAAGTTGGTATTGACAGTTTTCCCATTTATCGTTTTGCTGTGAACCTAGGTATTCAGGAAGTACCAGCAGCTTATTTAACCCATTTAGAAGAGTTGCTCCAAGTACTGTAGAATAAGCAAATGGAACCTAATATAGTATGATTGGTATGATTTGGAATGTTTAACAGTGAACTTTCTGTGCATTGGTCCAGCATTTTCTGTACTGTATTTCCTTGGATTTCGTTACATTTCCTGGATGATTAAAATATAACGTGTAGCATTTCGTTTTAGAAGATAGTCTTCTATAGTGACACCTGCTGGTGTATAGTTCAGTAGTAATCTGTGACAAACCAGCTTCTAGGGGCAGATAACACCCTCTAGTGTGCAGAAGATACAGGACAGGTTAACTAAAATGCATTATCACACTTACCTCAATTTTATCGCACCGCATACTTTGACATTTTTATAGCTGGACATTATTATAATTATTATTATTATTATTATTATAATTATTATTATTATTATTATTATTATTATTATTATTAATGGGCTCATTCCTTTTCTCTTCCAGCCCAACCACAGGAGCTACATCACAGTCAGAAGCTGGACGGGGACCAATCAGACACGAGGATGGAGCAGTCTGATGAGGACGCTGCGGACAGAGCCCCGAAACGCACACAGAGCGTGAAGACAGTGAAGAAAACCACAACGAAAACAGAGGTACTGAATATGCAGGCAGGGAGGAGTCCCCAGCAAACCACATCAAATATCTACAATGTGTACACCAATTTACAAAGTACAGGCTGCGAGCAAAAGCATTGCAGTAAACCTTACCTGGTAGATATCACTATCATTTTGTTGGTCTCAGATTTTCCTGTATAAAAAACGCTTGCATTATGGTAAAGGTGACTTTGATTTTTTGAATGGTAGTTTATTTAAAGCTGTTGGGGAAGGATAGTTATTGAACGCTCCTTGCTTGATTCTTCAAAACTGTACTTCCCCTCAACTTTCTAAAGTCGCATAAAGGAATTAAGTTGCCATTGAAAGAATGTCAGTCAAAGGAAAAGCAGTGATTGGTACTCAAATGTGAGCCAGTGGCTCGAGCTTCTGGGAGTTTGACTTCTTTAAAAGAAAATACCGTTAAAACCAAATGCAACATTAAACATAAAGTGTGCCTCTTTCATAAAGGAAATCTTCTACAGTGGTGCTATTACATATTCAGTAAGATTTACTGGACATACTTTGTTAGCCATACGCATTTTAATGTTCTGTGATTTTGGCCTGTCACACAAAACCTTTAATAAAGGGTTGGTTTTGTATTTTCAGTGAAAGCTCACAGTTTTGAGATGTGTGCTGTGTGTTGATATTCTCTCTGAGGAATGCAGACTTGGAGACCTGCCTTCTTGGAATAATTAAGCAGGGAAATGCGTACAAAATCCAGGCTTTAACAATCAGCTTTTGTCTGCCTTTAAGTGTCTTCTTTGTTGATGCTTTCAGCCTCAGACAAAAACCGTGAAGAGGCAGCCAAAGAAAAAGACAACAACGGCACCCAGCAGCAACGAAACAGCGTGAGGTCCTTGGAGATCGCGAGGGGGCTGTCTGCCTGTCCGCCTGTCCGTCTGTCTACCTGCCTTCCGCACGCCCACACACATACACACCGCTGAACTACCCCGGCTTCCAGAGGGGCTGAGATCACACCACTGTTGAGTCGACCCGGGGGGAACTGGATGCTGCAGCAAGCACAAGAGAAGCTGGAGGTGGTTTACAAAACAGTTTGGTAATTTGCTTTGAGTTCCGGATCTTGTCCGGGATTCATTTGAGAACTATTAATGACCCCTTGTTTTAAAGTTAGGGCCCTCAACAAAGGAAAGTGAGCTTCTTACCAGAAAGTGCTTAGCATGCTGCCATTATTTGAGGGCCTTATCTTTTGGCTATACATGTTTTGTGTAAATTTAAGCAACATAACATAACGTAAGCAAAAATGAGGGTACATTTTAGGTTTTTAGTTGAAAAAAGGGAGTATGTTTACTCAGTAGAGTGGTATTACATGCCATTATGTTTTTAGTTTGGGCAATAAGTTAATGTATTAAATTAAAATCAGTTTTGTTTATGTATCTAGTAGTATAGGGCATAACTTATATCCAAAGTGGGCCTTAAGGTTGAAAAATCAGGCTGAACAAACCGTAGAAATATCATATTTAATCCAACTACGCTGTGTTGTTATAAATCAATGTGACATGAGGCATAAATGCGCAGCGGAAATATAATAACCCAATATATATGCATTGTAAGTGGGATAAAGAAACCCACGGCTACAGCAAAATGTTAATATCAGGTTGATATTGTTTACTGTGAAGCAGAAGTTTAGCAAATTGTAACCAGGCACAGCTGTCAGCTAGGATTTTGTTTTTAATGATAGAGAAACCTACCTATAATTTAGAAAATGTTTTAGGGGTTATTTTAGATTTGCAAACAAGCATCGTTTGGTCTGCTTTCCTGATAATCATTCATCAGTCACGGAAATTGACTTTATTTATACAAGTACTATATATTATATTTGTATATATGCTGTATATGTATATGTACAATCATGCCCTGCATATACTGTGTGTACCATGTGTACTAGTTATATAGCATATACAGTATACACAGGCAGCTAGATATAGTATACAATCATGTAAATGTATGTAGATGCAGCAACATATATATACAGTATATATACTTTATGGTCATTTGAGAAGTCTTCTGTTATAAATGTCTATTTAGTCCTGTTATCATTATAAAATAATTATTTTGTTAAAATCGGTATAGTTTCAATCCAATGTACTTCGATATGCTGTAGTGAACGGTTTATATTATTCGTGTAAGGAAAAGCAATGGATGTGGCATCAGAGTAAAAGGCAGATCATGACAGAAGGAGATAAGAAGAAATACCACAAAGCACATGAGTGAAAAAGAAACATTTTGATTCGTTTGTTTGAAAAGAACAAAAAGACATATCGGCTGAAACATCAGTTGGGTTTCCTCCGCTGTACTTCCTGCATTGCTGCACTTCAGATACCTGGAGCGCAATCCGTTTTTATTGAGGATTCAGATTGTCGCTTGGGAGTGAAGATAGCTGAGAGGGGTGGTTTTACAGGGATGAGAGCGTTCAGATTGTCACTTGAGAGTGAGGATAGCTGAGAAGGGTGATGTTACAGGGATGAGAGCGTTCAGATTTTCACTTGAGAGTGAGGATAGCTGAGAGGAGTGGTTTTACAGGGATGAGAGCGTTCAGATTTTCACTTGGGAGTGAAGATAGCTGAGAGGGGTGATGTTACAGGGATGAGAGCGTTCAGATTGTCACTTGAGAGTGAGGATAGCTGAGATGGGTGATGTTACAGGGATGAGAGCGTTCATATCTTCACTAGGTTTCCAACTTGTGTGTTTGTGTGTTTTGATGAAATAGCACTCAAAACTGTGTTCCTCCCAAGTCTTTCTCCTACCCTAGAGCAGTGGTTCTCAAACTTTTTTGGACCTCTTGTCTGTGGAACTTGACGCCTTCTCCCCACCCCCCACTTAGTTTAACTAAACACACATAGGTTAAGATGTGCGTGGCCCCCCAGGATACATTGTGCGCCCCCCAGTTTGCGAACCATAGCCCTAGAGTACTCCAGCTGAAATACCTGAATCATACGTTCTGCATTCAGATCTCTTTTTCAGAGATGACACCAAACTGTTGCTCTTTCAGTTTACGAAAATCCTTGCTTTCATTCCTAAAAGGGGGCAGAGATAGCATTGAGGGTAAACAGTAAGAAGTATTGAAGGTGTGGAGGCAAGTGAATATGCAGTTTGTACTAGGAAAAGACAATAAGGGTACAAAGACGATTAAAGGGGGGGGGCTCATTTGGAGACAAGGACAAAAGAACGTGAAGAATCTGGCTCCATACAACCAGCTACCAACTGTCGGTGTGGGGCACTGGGGTTATTTAAAGAACATGAGGCATACAATCTGAAGCATAGGTTTTCATATTACACCTACTGGCATATTTTCCTGTGTATGTTGAACCAAATTTTGCCTGACAACCGCCATGACTTCAGAAGTCATAAAACATCCCTGCCCTCTGAACAGTCAAAACATCCAATTACGCAACACAATCCACTGGTACACTAAATGAGTCATACCATGAAAATATAACAGTTTGTTACATTGGATTAGTCACCGAGATCAGAATATATGGCAGGCACAAGACTGTGTGTTAGGGTATACCCATCACCACATTTCCATTAGATTGATATTGATGACCTACCCACCAGTGTACCAAGCAAGCATGTTCATAGAAATGCCCTTCTATAATACACACCTTAAAAGGGAGAGCCACTCTGAGTAACAATCCCTACCTCCGCTGGTTGTAAACTTTCCAGAGTATAAGAGAGCTTTTGTTCAGGTGTTATTACCTGTGAGGGGGATGGTGGTTGAGAGGGAGAAGGGTTCTGGCTATTAGAATGATATTAATGTCATATCTGAGAAACAAGTAAAAAAACAAGTAGAAGCATGTTTATGAAATATGTAAGGGGGTGAACGCTGTATATACATTGAAGTGCAGTTTTCTTAATATAAAAAAATTGTTCATTCTTGTAGAAATTATAACTAAAATACATGAGGGTTTGTGCTGAGTACCGTATCCTTTAGGAGATTTATTCTATGTTTACATTGACTATAATAACTTCTTACACTAACGTCAGTATTATTTTATTTTCATCAAGACTTTGACTTAACTTGAGTTACAAGAGTTTATTTTGAAATTACTACCAGTGTAGTGTCTTTTCAGCGTTTTATTTATTTGAGAATATGGAAAAACAATTCCATGATCTTACCAGCAGGTGGCGCATTTATCCAAGTTTTTGTTTCACACAGCAGGGGACTGTTCTGTTGCTATAGTAACTAGGAATTGTTGCGAGATCTTTCGAAGCTCCAGTGAATCATTATATCTCAGTATAAGGGCGACTTATTAAAAGCCATACAGCAATCAACAAAACCAAGAAAATAAAAAAAACGGCACTCCGAAATTGTCAAAATTCTTCATTTGCTGTAGTTTCTTTTCACGTTTGCACTAAAAAAAGCACCTACAATTGCATGTACATATCATTTGATTACAGCATTCTAAAACACATACGTGTCTTAATACAGGTTGAATTGGCCATTTCTCTATCTGGATGCATTTTTTCCCTGCTGTATTTTAGATTCAGTTTCCTAATAGGAGGCTGTGTGGTCCAGTGGTTAAAGAAAAGGGCTTGTAACCAGGAGGTCCCCGGTTCAAATCCCACCTCAGCCACTGACTCATTGTGTGACCCTGAGCAAGTCACTTAACCTCCTTGTGCTCCATCTTTCAGGTGAGACGTAATTGTAAGTGACTCTGCAGCTGATGCATAGTTCACACACCCTAGTCTCTGTAAGTCGCCTTGGATAAAGGCGTCTGCTAAATAAACAAGTAATAATAATGATAGGCTTCTAGGCAGGGAGGGTGAGAGTCAGCTGTAAAGAGAACACAATAGATAGTTAATGTTCTTCCCCCTGTCTTTAGAGTTGTTGTGAGTTGGTAGTCTACCATGCACGAGACAACAGCTATGGCAAAATAAGGTGGAGTGTTCTAAACTCTGCTATATTGATTGCCAGAGCGTGGCTTCATCATTGGTAATGCAGATCTAAGATATATACATATTCTTATTTTTTATTTTCAAATTGAAACATACTGCAACGTAAAGTCACCTTTTAATATAAAGACCACTCCTGTATTCAGGCCACCATCAAGTCTTCAAAGAAGTCAACTACGTTGGGACAGAGCTAGTAACCCTATCTAAAGGAGTGCTGTTGTATTCATGTATTTGCATTTTATTATTATTAGGTAACTTACAGAGACTGGGGTGTGTGAACTATGCATCAGCTGCAGAGTCACTTACAGCTACGTCTCACCCGAAAGACGGAACACAAGGAGATTAAGTGACTGAGGTGGGATTTGAACCGGGGACCTCCTGGTTACAAGCCCATTTCTTTAACCACTGGACCACACAGCCTCCTTTATATACTCCCCTTTCTTTTAGATTAGTTACTCGGCAGGCAATGTAAGCCTGGACACGTAAGTAATGCATACAATGAACCTTTAAATAATAATAATAGGGCGCAGTGTTAAAATACACACGAATTAAAGCCTTTTCACGTGTAGAAAAAATAGATCACTTCAGCGCCTCATATGATTCTTTTTTAATGTGTTTTTTTTTTTCAATATTGTTTTTGTGTCACCCGTGAGATTTTTGATGTTATTATTTTACAAAGAGCTGCCTATTTGAATTGTTTAAAAATGTTTTACATAAAAAAAACAGAAAAAAAGAATGGAAATAAAAGTCTGGAATGTACAAAAAAGGGATGTATTAAAAATTGAAACCCTTTCTTGGTCTGTGATTTCTTGTCATTTCTTAGAGTAAAAGAAATGGAACACTGTCAGACACATTTATTATTTGTTTATTTAGCAGACGCCTTTATCCAAGGCGACTTATAGAGACTAGGGTGTGTGAACTATGCATCAGCTGCAGAGTCACTTACAATTACGTCTCACCCGAAAGACTGAGCACAAGTAGGTTAAGTGACTTGCTCAGGGTCACACAAAGAGTCACTGGCTGAGGTGGGATTTGAACCGGGGACCTCCTGGTTACAAGCCCTTGTCTTTAACCAATGGACCACACAGCCTCCCCTATTTTTTTATTAACAGTATCATTGTCTGTGACCACAAGAGGGCACCATACACCACAGTATATAAACAACATGCCCAGGAAGCTTGGAAAAGCACAGAACAAATAATCATGTTTCTCTGGTCGATACAACTTTCTAACTGCATTCAGTGTTATGGATTACTGTTTGTATTACAGTCCTCTGCAACCACCATCTTCCCTTATGAGTTACAGTGGTGTGTGGGTGCTATTAAATATTGTACTATCCAGTGCATTGCAGGAGCTGTTAGGCTTCTGTGGTGTCATTTTAGAAGAGTTTATCAGTATTGTTGCTGTGTTACTGACTATATAAGCAGCAATTTCACCAGTGAAGGAATTTAACTCATTTTTCTTATCGCCAACAGACGGCACAAACTGTCTAATTATCGTAAGTGAAGGAAAGTAATTTATTACAAGACAGACTAAATGGGGGAAGCAATGGAGAAGATGGATTTAAGTTTAAATATTCATATTAGCCCCATTCAAAGCTTTTCAAATAGCAGTCTCAATGCCTGATATCGTGTCTATTGTCTGGTTTTATCGCTTAGACAGTGTTTAGTGCTCGTTCAGCCTAATCGCTCCAGCTCCCATGATGAGTTTTGGAACAGCAGCTCACTACGCTAGGTGTCCAGTGCATTGCAGATAAATAAAGGGCTGAATATATACACTGAGTGTTAGAGAATGGCCCTGGCAGCCCTGATGAGTCTTGTCCATTGTGAAAGGTGTCTGTGATTTTGAGCCCCTGTAGCACATCTGTTGCTTGTCACCATGTGTAGAACACGTCTAGAGGCTTGATCTGTCATGACCTGCTTGCATCCGCAGTTCTGCTTGACAGTGCCGGTTATCTGCAGATGTCAGGAACACCCAGAAGTCTGTCTAGATGGACACGCTGGTCAATGCGTACTGCACTGCGGAACGAGCCTTAGAGCACAGACACCCGCTGCCCCTTGGGAAGTCAGTGAGATCATCTGCTTGCCCATGATTGTTGCTAAATAGTTGCACACAACTCTCGCCAGTTGATATCGGTCTGTTGGATCACATGACAGGTCACATGACCACACACGTTACCATATGTTGCAAGGCATTCTCTAAGTTTAAATATACAGGGCTCCCCTTTTATGATGCTACAGCCTGTAGCCATGGTTACGGGACCCTGTGATTTGGGTTCTGCCTAATGAGAATGAAATTGCCAGGGGAATGGCATTGTGGGGCTTATACCACCTTATAACCTTTTCCATGGTATAAAGGGTCACAGTATTCTCCAAATTTTTGAACAGTGTATGTCCTGACCATCAACAATTCAATCAAGGTACTTTTACATATGCAAGTGTTATACAGGTATCCAGGGGTTTCAAAAGCAAGCCTTATTAATCTAATACACCCAAAAACAAACTGGCTGCAAAGGGACTTTATTGATAAGAGTGTTTGAAAGATGGATGGATAAAATCCAACCTAATTGCTCTAATGTATTTGTATAGTGCACACGAGGCTGAATTCAGTCCGGTCAGATGTGCAGCAGGGTGGATGACTCACTGTGAGGTTCAGCACTGCTGGCTGCTGGTTACATAAAGGACTGCAGAGGCTGCATCTCATTAGAGTGAGGGGGTGGGGCCCCCACAGGGAGGGCTTGTGAATACCGAACCAGGAGAAAGGGGGAATCCCCTGCCTGTGGAGTGCAGGTAGTGGGGTGGAGCGGGGATCCCTTCCCTTCACAAGGAAGAGCCGAGGAGATCAGAGGTATCCCACAAGCCACACAGTGACGTCAAGGAGGCCCACTTATATAACAGTGCTGCTGAATGCAGCACAGGGCTGGGGAGGGTAATGTATTCAGCACTGATTCGATGTTATAAAGACTAAGAATATGATATTCTGGAAACTCTACCTTCATCTCTCTTATGAGCTTTGGAGCCCTCTGATTCAGTAATGAAGAAAAAATGGCTTTTTGATAGCTTTTCTATGCTCTCCGGGCCATTGAGTAACACCATGCTGTTTTGAAGTTTATGAGATTTACTGACAATCTCGCCATTATTTTCAGCTGACATTATCGTTTTGTGTTTTTTTTATTTTTCTTTGGTTGTTAAAGATACACTTTGTAAAATGTAAGCAGCTTCTAGATAATTTGGAGTGGAATATACAGCACAGTTACTGATCAGAGTACCATATATAAGAATGCTATCAAAATGACATTTGCCTTCTGGAACATTCTGCCATTTAAGAAAGTTTGAAGCAGGAGTAACTGGAACAGGTGTTCAAGAGTATATCATACTGACAATAAGGCTAAAGGGAGTTACTTTAACCAATCCCATTTGCCTCTATTATGTAGCAGTACAGTTATTTATGTAAAACTATAGTTTCTGTTTGTGGCCTCTGTTCAATTCCATTGTTAACAAGATTAACATAACATTCATTTATCACTAAACTATAAACTGATAACCTGTACTATGTAATAGTCAGTGCTCCATTAGATACCTTTGCACCCAGCTCCTTATTTTAATGAATGTTTATTTGCCTCCTAGAAGCATGAGACTTGGTCCTATTGTTAACAGCAGAACTCAATACCAGTGTTCCAAAGACTGAGTTTCAAGAACTGGTGCAGGCTCCAAATGTTCAAAAATGTAAAACCCAACCCCAGTTAACTAGTGGGAGATTCAATCACAAGTAGAAAGCAAAGAATATATTCAGGGATGAAGCCTAGTTTCTGTAGATGAAATATCTGCTGGTTGAAAAAAGCTTTTTGGATCAAATTGGAAGAAATTCCCTTTGTCAAGAACAATACATGACTATTGGCATCAATAAAATGTCATGCATTCATGCAAAAAAAAAAAAGTACTGTAATCTGTTACATCACTAGAGCAGACAGCGCACCCCAGTGGCCTAAACAGTAAAATGTGGGCCGAGTTCACTCTTTCGCTATCATGCTGTATCTCAGTGGGCTGGAAATGCAGCCCCTCAAGCAGCTTCAATTCAAACTGCTTTGGATGCAGGTGCTGTGCATGATAATACAGACTCTGGGTCTCGGCTACTCCATGATGAGTCTCCCCTGACTCATTGAGCACTGATAGTGAGATAAGGGAGGCAAAGTCTTTTATTTAATGCCCGCAAAGTCGCCCTAAAGATGATCCCGTCAAAGATGGGTCACCTCCTATCATTCAGCGGGCAGGCAAGCAGCGGCTGGCACGACCCTGTGGGCTCGGCTCACGGGGGCAGCTGTGTGCTTTATTGCTCGGCAGTTCATTTGTAATCTGCACCAGCCCGTCTCCTCTGAAACGCTGCATCAGTCTTCAGGGAGCACAGTGCTGAGGAGGGCTTTCGAAATAAGAACATGGGAAACACCTTTTAACACAAAGATCAGAGTAACCCCTTTGTTTTACTGAGATGAAAGATTGTTGGTGGAGAGATCAGTGAAGAAGATGAACAGCAGAGGGAGGCTGGTAACTCTTTGAGTGACGTCAAGGCAGCCCTGTTATATAGAGAGGCAGTAATGAGATGCAGGGTGGATGAAAGCACAGCGTGAACTTCCAGATTAATAGGAGTGTGTATAATGATCTGCAGGTAGAGCGGAAGTCTGTTTCCTTTACATTATCCTCCTCACTGTATCCTTTTCCACAGGTCACTTCCCCTGCTGCAGCCAGAGCCTGCTTTTAACCCTGTGTACATGTCAAGTATCTTTAAGTACACAACATGAAATCCAACACATAATAGAAAGGATCAGATTTTCGTTTGATTTCACAGAACCAGGTGCCTTGTTCCTGTTCCTGTTCCTGTTCCTTTAGCTGGATGATTGAAGATTATCTACTGAAATTCAACAATATCCCATTTTCATTCATGCCTCGTCCCCCTATTCTTGTCTTCAAGGGGAAATGGAAATATGTTTGTGATTTAGCCATATCAGCCTTGGACCTTTATAAAGATTAGTGCAGGGCGCAGGAGTTAATGACCTGCCCCTTCCTTGCAATAGTCACAAAAGATCTCACAGCAGACAGGTCATTAATTCAGCACCCCATCCAAAGGACAGCGCATCCTATTGTGCAGTACCCTAAATACTAACACCACACTGTGGAGAAGATTGAGTTGTGTTCCTTAGGGCATAGCCCTCCTTATTGAGCTGCAATTGACTGTAATACACTGCTGCACCTGCAATACATTTAATACACTGGATCTCCAATCCAAAAGCTACCTGCCAGGTCCAGCTCAGCTTTACCAAGATCGGAATTCTAGTTGGCATGGTTACAAGCGTTGTAATTTAAAACACTTGGAAATGACACCACCCAGTATCTGCTTTTATCAAAGCTCATCCCTGCGACAGGACAGGCTGTTATCTGCAGAAAGGAGCTGTTACCTTGTCTGGCAGCTGTCAAGTCCCAGTGGAAATAACTTGGGCTGACAGTGGCAAGGCTAAGCTGTTTAGACAAACAGTCTGACCTTTGTTGCATGCAGTTTAATTCCTTTTTAATGAAAGAAAAGAGAAGCAGGGCAGTTATTGCTGCTGCTGCTGCTGTGATGGACGGACAGGAGGGGGTGGTTGAGAGGAGGTTTCCAGTAACTTCTACTAAAGGGGTGTTCCAGTACTATGCAGTGACACAGGCGGAGAAGTGAAAGACGGGTTTGCAGTTTAAATAATTGAGATATAAACAACAACATCATACCTCTCTTGCATAGCAGCGATGTTTTATAATATCAGTAATTCAAACATGACATACCAGCCTATCCCATAGCATAGCATAGCATTCCACACTGCAAATTTAGCCAGGCTTAAATATGTGGACTGTCTTGTTTGTGGATAATATCAGGTAAAGTTCCATTGTCGAGGGGCACGGGAACTCCAGGCTCTTGCACTAAAAGACATTGTCTTTGGACGACTGTACTGGCAAGCCGGAATTATTATTATTAGTTTATTTAGCAGACGCCTTTATCCAAGGCGACTTACAGAGACTAGGGTGTGTGAACTATGCATCAGCTGCAGAGTCACTTACAACTACGTCTCACCCGAAAGACGGAGCACAAGGAGGTTAAGTGACTTGCTCAGGGTCACACAATGAGTCAGTGGCTGAGGTGGGATTTGAACCGGGGACCTTCTAGTTACAAGCCCTTTTCTTTAACCACTGGCCCACACAGCCTCCTATATTGGAATATCTTATGTGAAGATGACAGGCACATTTCTTAAATAGATGGTGACTTACAGTATAGCCAACAATTCATTCCAAGTTCCGATTTACTAGCCCCACCGCCCTCCCATGTTATGTATGGTTTTGTCCTGTAGCTCTTGATGGCATACACTGTAACAGGAGAAAATGAAATACCCATTACCCAAACTCTCAAGTTTTCCGAACCCTAAAAATTTTTAAATTTTTTTTTAAAAATCTTACTGACTATACTTTGATGAATATAGTTTCTGGTTTGCAATCGTTGTCAAACAGGTTCTTGTTCTGTTGACGGGAACTCTCTGGGATATATGAAAAGGCATGACGACGGAATAATTCAGTGGGCCTACATCCAATTGTTTTCTACACCTGAAACTTTTCTTTCAGTGAGACTACAGTTATTTCTCTGAACACTAGAGGGCCTCATTCTACTGGGAAATAAATAATTGTACCTTGCTAGGCCAAATGAAGTTGTGGCGGACTGTGGTGAACAGTGCAGAACGTCTGTAAGACTGTGGCTGCCGGCAAAGTTTGAGAATAACCAATACACTATCTTCAGTTTCCATCACAAAGACTTTATAGTCATTCGGACATCACTCAGTGCAATATGACATTTCATTCAATCTGTTACACATAACTTTAAAGGACCATGAATTCTGAAGTAGAATGTCTATGTTACACTGCTGCAGGCACTAGCTGAAATAATTGTTCTATAAGTTTTACTCAATAAAAAAGAATTAAAGCAAAATGCTGTACACAGCATATTGTAAAATTATTGTTTTACTATTTTCACTCATAGGTGAGACGCTTGGCATTTAGTTCTGGTGTACCACTGTTCTTTTAAAAGTAGAATTGTTTTTCCATAAATCATCCACAGCTTCGAAGCACGCAATCCGAATTCTAAAGTAAAAGGTTAAGAAATGAAGTCAAGCAGACACACTTTTGAGCCAGTGCCTTCGTCAGTGTGCAGCAGAGTCTGTAAAGCTCTGGATGAATTCACAGTTACCCCTAGATTGTAAAGGTGTAACGAGGTGTCAGATACCGAGGATTCTACCAGTGTAACAATCCTACATGTCTCAGGTGTGTTTTACTCCATTTACATGCTGATACCTGGATTCAACAATGAAAAAGTCAACATATTTGTATTTGTATTGTTACGCGGTACTTCATAAAGCAGCTATACGGATAACGACCCCATTATTATAATGTAACCCCAGACGCAGTATGGCTGCCCATTATCAAGTTTTAATCAACGCAGGGTAGTATTACACGTTCAGCTAATCCTAACGGGGCATATGTGTAAATGTCACATGTCTTACATGTCTTAGTTCCTGAACTCATTAAAAAGCTGCTGAAAACTCATAACTATGCACACATGCTGCAGAATTCAACCTTTCTCTCTGGCTGCCAGTGGACAGGCACCATCCATATTGAGTGAAAGCTGAACCCCATTAAACCAACACAGCAGGTGAGTTCAAATCCTGTCTGTAGAGTGTGACAATAAGCAAAGTGATATTATCATGTGCTTGTCTATTGAGTCCCATTACTGACTCCCATTTCAACGCTGTCGTGTTGACAGTAGTGATATTAAGCAGGATTGACTGCATTAATAATATGTATTTATTGGGTCTTACTGGAACTTGTCCTGTCAATAGAGTTCAACAACCCACCAGCAGCAAACTAAAAGGAATACATGCATTACCCACGGCTGTGTCTCTGCTAAGATATTTCAATGATTCGTTTCATTACCTGGGCATTTTTGAATTGGAGCATAAAAATAACTTAATGCATTGCATATGCAAGGGCTTCCCTCAAGACTTTACGGGAAATACAGGGATCTGACAAGTAATTTGTACATTAAACTGTTCCCCAAGTTAGGAATGTCATCAATGACCAGGCTGAAGAAGTGGATCTAGGGTTCTAGGGGAAGAACAGCCCCTTCATTTAAAATTCTCAGTTAAATTGATAGTTGTCTAAATTTTTTGATTAATGTAATTGCTGTAAACCTGGGCTGGGGATTTTTTATAGCCCCTTACAAAAGTTTCCCATAGTAAAAGCATAGCAAAGTGTAATAAAGCATGGTAAAGCATATGGAAGCATTGTAAGCTAACCCTTACACAAGTTTCCCATAGTAAAAGCACAGCAGAGTGTAATAAAGCATGATAAAGCATATGGAAGCATTGTAAGCTAACCCTTACACAAGTTCCCCATAGTAAAAGCACAGCAGAGTGTAATAAAGCATGGTAAAGCATATGGAAGCATTGTAAGCTAACCCTTACACAAGTTTTCCATAGTAAAAGCACAGCAGAGTGTAATAAAGCATGGTAAAGCATATGGAAGCATTGTAAGCTAACCCTTACACAAGTTCCCCATAGTAAAAGCATAGCAAAGTGTAATAAAGCACAGTGAAAGCATGGTAAAGCATATGGAAGCATTGTAAGCTAATCCTTACAAAAGTTTCCCATAGTAAAAGCATAGCAAAGTGTAATAAAGCACAGTGAAAGCATGGTAAAGCATAGCTAAGCATTGCAAAGCCCAGAGAGATATTCTGAAGCATATTCATTTCTGCAATGACCTACTTTTTCATGGAGTCCTTTCACATGTTACATAAAGCAAGTATGCAGTTATGCATAAACCCTTGCTTGTTAAGATAAATCTCTCACAGCTTTATCACAGACAAGTAGACAATATAGCAAGTGCTATTATAATGCCCAGCTTTAATACCAATAAAAACTAAAATCCAATGGTTCCTGATTTGTAGTAGTTTCGCTTTTTAAGCTCTACAGTTGCGTTATGGCAACTACGCTTGTTTTTATCACAAAATTATTAATATTCACCCCGACAACTGTGGATACTTTAAAAATCCAACAATAGCACATTAAACAATTTCAAATGGAATATATTTTTGTTGTCTATACCATTGTGTTTAATTATTAACACACTGTTGTACTGGTACATGTAAAGTTTTATTAAATAGTTAATATTTAACACACTGTTTAATTAACAATATTCATATGAGACAGTGTAATATTTATTCTAGAATGTTTTTTTCTACAGCTTCAGAAGAATGTTTGCTATCTAATATTGCCACAGCACTTCCATGCCTTTTCAGTTTCATACATGTGTGTGCATTTCCATGACAATGCTTCTCTTTATATGTACAGCCTCCAGTAGAAACCCAAAGGAAATAATAATAATAATTACAGATACTCATCTTCTCGCTAACTAACCAGAGTTGGAGTAACTGGGGGTCAAACTAATTAATTTACTATCACAACATTGCACAATGGAGCTGAGACATGATTACACCTGGGTTCAAGTCAACTTCAAATATAACTGTTCTGACAGGAATACTGAAGCACATTTTAAATTAGAAGGGGAGGTGTGAATGTTGCTAGGGAATATAAATCTTCTGCCAGCAGCAGAAACTACAGAGGTGTATGAAGCTATGCAATGTGTGCTTGTTTTTTAAAACTTATACATAGGCATGTGAATTTAAAGCACTGAAAGAGCAAGGCAATGTTATTATGTCAATATAGTTTTGCTATAAATGCATTCAATTCCATTTCTGTAACTGTCACCATTCATTTTATAATGTGGTCACCATTGCAATTTCTCAAATACAGTGTTTTTATTTGTGTTCAGGGGAGTTAAGAAGCTGCTCTTCAGTTTGAGTTGCCTGCTATAGATATGGACATGATCAGCCAATGCGTCTCAATAGAAGTAATAGCCAGTGCTAGTTTCTTTTTGTATTGCTGACAATACACTGCTGCAGACTAGATGGTGCTGTTGCTTATTGATATATAGACACACTGGCTTATCTACTCTAAATTACATGAAGATAAGCTCCAGTCTGCAGCTCCTGAATGGAGCTCCTGAATGCATTGTAACACACAGTTATCAAAACATAAAAAGCACTCAGGATGATTGCAAACGTCATACAAAATGTAAGGAAAAAATCCATACAATGTCATTTGAAGCTCCTTTATCTTTTCTAGCTGTCTTACCAAATAGCCTAGAAACACTAGCAAGAGTAACCAAACAGCTGTCTTCAAGAATTACCTCAGTACAGCGATGAGCATGGTTAGCTATGTTAGATGGACAGGGGATGCTGTAGTTGAAAGGGTAAGTGATCCGGAGCAAAGGGGGTAATTAGTGGACAGGCAATGCAAAATTAAACCTGCGATGAGGTACCATTCTGTAAAAGCACATAGATGGTGGAAGTGTAGATTGGAACCCCTGTTCACATTCAGTTTGAAATCTTGAAGGGTCCACCCACTTTTCTGTAGAATAATGCTGTAATTCAGACACGATAACAACGGGTCTCGTTATTCTTTATTGGATTTGCAGAACCATTAACCTCAGCCAACCAGTTCCTGAGCTTACTGGACACAGCCAATCCCGGCTCGCTTCTGTCAGGTTTTGTTTCCTTCTACCCCGGTGAGAAATGTTTGAATTGATCTCTCTAGGTTCATATATATATATATGAGTTAAAGCATCAGAAAAGCAACTGGAAATGACAGCAGGAACAAACTGCAGCATGGGGAACAACCTCAGATCAATTTTTCATTAGAAAGTTTGACAAAAACAATGATGAAAAATTCCTAGCAGTGTGCATTTAACGGCATGAAAAAAGAAACAAAGCCACATTGGACGCACACAGGTTAGCTGCTAATCACCAGTAGAAGTCATACAGCATTATTTCATTTTCTTTCTTCTGACCTGCAGATGGTAACTAATGTAAAAATCCAGTTATGAAGCATTGCTTTTTGACAGTGCCTGTAACACTGCAGCATGTCAAGCAGCAATGCTCCTCCTGGGATTCTGTATCACAATTTGTTTTTGATTTCATGGCATTTTGCTGAACACATTGCAGGTTTCCCGACAGAAAAATGCATTATAAAACAAAGATACATCCCAGGCTCATTCTCATCTGGAGGAGAGGCATAAGGAATGACGGCAAGGCAATTGTGTTTTAAGCCTATATTCAGTGGTTGTTATGGTGATAATTACAGCAGATCCAGTTGGCTGTTAAGTGACAGTAGCATTTCAGTGCACTAATGGTTTCAGTCGGAGCAAAGGAACATTAGGTTAGGAAGCAAAAGACTTTTACAGTGTATATGTGTTGAAGTCTCGTTGAAAAAAATTGTTGTTGAGGCTTCATACAACCAGACAGCGAATGTGTCACTTATTTAATTTTATCTGGGTTTGGAAAGCATTGGTAAGAATGTGCAGCTTCCTTCTGGTGGGAAGGCTGATGACAAGACATTTCATACGTTCCGTTTTGTTCATTAGCTCTGTCCTTGATTCTCAGTGCCAATGGACAATGGCATTGTTCATTTCTTTCATAAACAGAAGTAGTTTAAAGAGCTGAGAAATAACTATAACAAGCACAGACGGGAATGTGCTTTTAAATTCAGAGCAACAAATTTAACCTGATAATTATTTTATTACTGTGGTAAAGCTTATTTGTAGTAATACTAACAGAAGCTTTTTGACTATAAATCATTGTCAAGGTCTCCAAAACGTATTCTGCCATAGAGATATTTTACAGTCATGACTGGCTAATCACTGACACAACATGCAAGTGCATGTTAAAATGTGTTGAAATAACATGTATTTCTAAAGTGCTACGAAATTATATTATTTAATAGATCTCAGTAATTACTGTGTTAATGGCTATGAGTCACAGACATGCACTTCAAATGCTGAATTTCCAATTTAATTTCTTTTGGTTTCAAAGTGATTAGGAAGGATTATGCTCATAGATTCTCATAAATCATCACTAGAGCAATTTTCATCCGAAAGTAAAAAAAAACAACAAAAAAACACCATTACAACTTATGGTTACGTTTCTCAGTTAAAAGTCTTAGTTGTTTATATCTGGTTTGGTTTAACTTTATTGGGTAGCCTTTATGAAGGTGTGAGGAATGCTACATAGTGTCCAATTAAAAACAGCATTACTTTTTATATATAATTTGATATGGAAGGCCCTGCCATGTATCCAGAGAGCTGAAATATCAGTGGAAGTGAACACAAACTCTTTCTCACACTGCTCATGGTCATGCCTGAAGTCTGTTCAGGAAGGACTATCCCGGAAGGGAATGGAAGGGGCTGTTTCTCCTCATCGCCCTACAGCGGACCCTACTGGCCAGATGCCTAGTGAGCTTAGGCAGACCTCTGCAGGGCTGACCTTTGGCCTCCAGAGGCTGGTAGCTCACTGACATCCGTTCCTGAGTTCCTGGGTGTAAAAGAGGAAGCTGGCTTGGTTGTGGGATCAGAGGATGGCCACTGAACCTTCAGTTCTCTTGAGCTGTGTGGGGAATTGCTGCGGCGAGGGGACATCATAATTGGACATTTTGAACTGGGGAGAAAATCGGGGGTTAAACATTTTTAAATCTTGGCCTCATGTTCTGGGACCAACACCAAACTCCAATTTCAAATGTCCACGACGGCCAGTGATATCCCAGAGGAAAACTAAAGACTGAGACTGATGAGGCTGTTGAAATTGTCTGCGCAACCGAAAGGTCAAGTGAAGTAGATGGAGCTGAGATCAGGAAACCATAACAACGTTATCCAAACTGCATGTCCTCAGCCAGCTTGTTTCTGCGTCCTCTCGTTCAGCCAGGTTTCATTCCCTGGTGACAGCTGGTTGGATTCATCTCTCTGTGGTAATGAGGTAAAGAATCAGAAAAGCAACTCAAAGTGACAGCGGATAGATCCTGCTGCTTCGAGAGCAGCCTCAGATTTCTGTCATCTTGATATGGTTTTTGAGACAACGCCTGTGAATGATTACCATGGTACATTTCCATGGTAACTGCAGTTTCGCACTGTACTGGCACTATGCAAGTCCCAGAGATTCAACATGCTAGAAAACAATACTAAAAAAAGATACATAAACAAAATGGAAATTAGAGTGTTCCTTTAAGGCACTGTACTGAGTTTGAAACTGTATACCGAGCTCTGGAAGGGGTTACACCTCTTAGCTGGGGAAGCCCTAACGCCCACGTCCAGTTAATATCATTGAGTACAGTAATTTTCCACCTATATCAAATCCTCGTAATTCCCTTCTGTAACACTAAATAACGGAACAAAGGGACTTGCCATATTACTGTATAAATATTACATCAATAATATGTTGGTAATATTTCCCCGTCCCCTCAACAATACATCATCCAAGCCATAATAACTGTATTATTTTACATTTTGTTCCGACAAAGCTCTCCAATTGTGTTCTGTCACAGGCACTTAAGCTGTTATGATGCCTACAAATTATTTATTTACCAGAGGCAAAAAGGTCTGTTTTTTGACAGTCTAGATGAGTTCATTTGTTGAGAGGGCTGCAGAAACCCTTTTGTTCGTACTCTTCAGGGATTTGTTTTTCTCTCCTTTCTTTCACTAGGTTTTTATCCTTTGCTAGACCTGTCACGACAAAAGGGCGTAGAAAAAAAAAACCCTGTCAAATGGAGATTTTGTTTTCAAAAGAACACAATCTTTCCATTTCCTGTTGTAATTAGCAGAGGATCTTGATCAAATAATGGTATTTTCAAAGTCACATCACCAAATTTAGAAATAAACTTAGAAGAAAAAGGAACTATGCCAACATTTTGCTAATTCCTCACTTTTTTCTATTCTTCATGTGATGTGAGCCCTTTGGTTTTTAAGATTCGAATTATTCCCTAGGAACCCCAAGCCAATGGGCTCTACTTGAGATCCTACCATACAGATAGGAAGGTTTGGCAGCTAACTATGAATATTAACAATGTATCTTGCAATTAACCCAAATGATGAAAGCCTGTCTTATCACTGATGAAGGCATTTGCTTACTTACTTACATTTACTTGAAATGTCCTTACTTGGCTTAACAAAAAAGACAGCAAATAATTGGACTGGCCTTGCAGTAGATGCACAGGTTGTTGATTAGTCTGGTACTAAATGCATTCACACATTAAATAGCAGCTGTTCAATTTCAATTGTCCTGAGCCCAATTCAAGGTTAGGATTAAGTTCAGTTTGGTGTAAAATTTTAGGTCAGTATTAGGTTTATGTGTGGATGCTCCTGCAGCATTTGCCTCCAGACGAAGCAACAACTGGAAGTAGATTAATTTATTTATAGGTGAGTGTGAAGGTTCAGGACAAAATAGGGAAAATATAGCACATCTACAGTATTGTAAGCCAATATGTGCAATATTTGAACCCACTTCGAAGTCATCTTCTTCCATGAATTCAGCCTCTGGTTTGATTCAGCTTGGCGGTGTTCTAATTTAACAGATCTTTCCGTTATGCTCCTGTCATAGATGGAAGCTACACTGGAGCACAGGCTTATAACTGCATGCTGCTTACACTGGGCAGTTTTAAGCATTTTGTTCATGTTTAATCTCATTGTGCTTTTAAAAACTACATGCAGTTTAGTTTTATGATAGGGGAGTTCTAAGCATTGTTTGCTAATAAAACACTTGTTGATAGACCTGTAGCTGGCAGAAGGAATTTACCCAGAGCAATAAAAGCCACTCTGGTTTGATTGAGTTGGAATCCCTGTGCTTTGAAACTCAGCCTGGCTGTGAAATGAGCGAGGGCATCTCCTGGGACCTGCTGTGGGAGGTAGTCCCCCCTCTTTTCAGTTACACAAGCCAATGTTATTAATGTCAGGGACATGAAGGTTCTCTCATTTCAGCACGGCAGACCTGGCTACGTGGGTGGGATTGCCACTGCAGTGCTGATGGAGCTTTCCAAACTCTCTCTTGGCTCAGGAAACCTCCCTCTTCTCCCCTCTCCTCCCCTCCTCTCACCTCACTTCCCCGACACACAAACACCCCCCGCTGTAATTCCCTTTCTCCGGCTGTTGTCAGATAGAAAATAGCCATCCGTTCGTACCTGCTGAAAGAACAGCTCAGCGGGCTCCTTGCAAAAGCAGGCTGGCATGTGGGTGGTGAAAAAGGAAAGAGGAAAATATGCCCCTATGGAATCAGATTTCACCCCTTTATCTACAAGGTAAATCTTCAAATACAGTACTATACCTGAGGAACACAGTGGCTGTACATCATGACCTGCCGTGAGTAAGTGCATTAATTATAGGCGGCACGTTTAAGAGGCTTGGGGAGGGTAAGCCTCCCCAAAATAAATTGCCCAAACACTTACATGAAATTGTTCTGACCAACACAACAAATATTTGTGAGAGATTGTTTTTTTTTTCTCCCCGCAAGCGTGCAAAGCAGGTCTAACAAACATACTTCTCGTTTTCCTGCTGCGCAACCGCCAAAATCAACACTGTAGTACAGATACAGGATTTAGATGCATTTCAATGTCATTGGAGGAGATAATGCTTGGCTGGTTTAACGCCCATTCTTCCCGCCAATCTGAGCACCCATACCGCTGCAGGAGGCAGCCGATGAAAACTCTGAATCCTTTTAGCTAATTTCCTTGCCTGGAACATCCTCTTCACAATTTCTACATTTATTCGAATTGCTCTATACAAAACAGCTTGATCCGAATCTGATTTTACAGAACTTATATTTTCGTAGCATACTGTCTGTTTTCACGCACCATTGTTTTGTGAGAATTTGATGTCACGTTACAGTCAGAACATACTTTCTTCGACTGTTTGAACAAATGCCACCTTTCAGAACACTGTTTGTGGTGCCAGATTATCAATGTGTCTCAAGTTTTTTCTTTAGATTTTTCCAGTCCTTCACTATATTTTCAGTGAAAGCGGGGTCTTTTGAACTTCTGAAAAAGTGCAATTAAAGCAGAAAACCGCATCTGCCTGCTTACTGTACTCTAAATATGAAAACGTATTTTAATATTCTGATGAAAATGAATGGTTTTGCTTACCAAAGACAGTTTTCGGATACACAGGTAAACAAGGCTATGACGGTCTTGTTGCAGTATCACCAAGGTCCAAAATACAGGATTTAGTTGCATTTCAATGTCATTCGAGGAGACAATGCTTGGCTGGTTTAACGTCCATTCTTCTTCTTCTTATTATTATTATTTGTTTATTTAGCAGACGCCTTTATCCAAGGTGACTTACAGAGACTAGGGTGTGTGAACTATGCACCAGCTGCAGAGTCACTTACAACTATGTCTCACCCGAAAGACGGAGCACAAGGAGGTTAAGTGACTTGCTCAGGGTCACACAATGAGTCAGTGGCTGAGGTGGGATTTGAACCAGGGACCTCCTGGTTACAAGCCCTTTTCTTTAACCACTGGACCACACAGCCAAATTAACTATATTAAAGTTCTTTGCAGTACTTCAAAGCAATTTTCATTGCCATTCAACTGCAGTAATCTAACTTAGGAGACAGGTCTAGTTACCTGCATTGCGCATCATCCTGTACCTAATTTTAAGTTTCTAGGAAAAAGTGAAAGAAGCAGGGCAGACATGTTGTGTCTCCCTCATTTGTGCACGTCTCCAGGTTACTCTCCCTACGTGCAGCTAAATGAGTCTACTGGCTGACAGGACAAAAGAGTTTTGATTGTTATCTGAGACTTGCATCAGCCAACCTTGGATTATTCCACGGGAGCAGCTGCCAGTATCTACTGCTCATATAACACAATGAGCTAAAAATATCAGCATCTTAGCTTACAGCCCATCGATAAACCCTTAGAAGTTAGCATCATGTTATGAAGCTAGATCAAGGTCATTTTAATACTGACATATTTGTAGAAGTCCCACAACTGGATACAACTTAATTTCTGGGCTGAGACACAAACCTAGGTCGCTAGCCCCAGAGAGAAAGTGAAGCAATACTACATGCCTTTATGCTACATGACTCAGATAGCTAACTGTGGCAGGGCCGAGCCCTGCTGGAAAATGTATTATTAGGATTTAAAAAGGAATGGTTTATTGATGTATTGTTATGATTTGGATGTATTGTTTGGTGTTTGGAAACGCAAGTCCCCATCCAGCTAAACAAGTGTGGCCTTCTCCAAATGAATTAATTAAATCATAATAATACATTTACCAGCAGCGCTCTGCCCTGCCACAGGAACCAATGCAGGACTATCAATAACTATCATTGTATTGCTGCTGCTTAGTTCTTGATAAACTGATGTGTGAAAATTGGCCAGAGATCAAAGTGTTAAGAACAAAAGAGCCCCTTTAAGGAAACAGGCAGAAAGTACATTTTAGGATCCTGAGGCTGTGTGGAGGTTCTTAGAGCTGATAAAACCTTCCTTTAGGCAAACACCCACACCACTTTTTATACCAGATTATATTTAGAGCAAGAACAGAAGCAATATGCAGTGCAGTTTAAAATGTGTAAATAAAATGCTGTAACTTGAAGACCTTAAGGTCTGAAGTCAGTATGCAGATCAGATCTAAAAATGTTTTTATGGAGTGGCCTCCAGGTTTGGGAACCTTTGAGAAAGATTAGGGGCACAGGTTTAATTTTTACATTCTGAACAGTGTATAACACTTAAAAAGTTGCAGATTTCAAGTTACTTGCAAAAAGTTATAGTTAACTTGAAATCTGCAACTTTTTAAGAGCTGAGAACAATTAAACAGGTCAAATTAAGCAAATGATGAGTTCAATGAAGGGTTTAGTTAAGTAATTGAGAGCTCAGTTGGAATGAAAACCAGCAGATGACCAGATTTGGGAAGCCCTAAGCTTAAATATCTCAACACTCCACAGATTTCTGTCCAGGACATACCTCAACTGTAATCCTCTAGTGGTTCCCTTAGTGTTGCTCCAGTTTAAATGGAGAGAATGTGGGGCGTAAGTCTTGAACCAATGGCCCTACACCTCCACTCCTATGGGTTTTGTTAAACTGGGAGACATGCAGTTGTGAAGTCACAATTCCATGGACTTTTTCAAAACAGTGATCCAGGCTTTATTTATTTGATCGCTTATAAACTGCAACATCACGAAGATCAATAGTGAAGTTTCCTTAACCACCAGCAAGGAGCTTTTGGAGTCTCACTGTAAATGGCAAGGTAATAAGATACACCACAGCAGATTTTTTTTAGTTAGTGATTTCTATGTTAAAAGCCTGGAGTGCAGTTTGACATTATTTTTTAGTCCAGTCAACCACGTGCGATGCAGAAAATCTTTAAGGAGCAATGGATAAGGAGGTCAAAACCTTACCGCAAACCTTTCACCTGTCATGGATTTTAAATCTTGGCTGGGCAGTAATTTTCCATGTTAGAGCTCAGATTGCCCTTAATCAGGTTGAAACTCTCAATTTTAAAACAAGAAGAGGACCAGAGGGGTGCCAGGGTCTGAAAATCTGCTTGTGTAGTGGCGACACTGTGATAACACCAGTGTTACACTGGCCCAGCTCTCTGTGTTTAATGTTAGCTGGCATTGTACTCCGCAGGCAGTCCGTGGTGTGTCTACATTTGCTTTGTGGCAGAGTAACAGACACATTGACCTATTCACTAAAGCTCAGCGTCAACGTCAAACCATGAGGAGATACAAAGCTGAGGATGCTGAAGCTGTTTGGGAAATCAGGATACAATGTATTAGGAAATGTAATAATGAGAGAGCTCCATTTCTATTTTGAAATCTCTCCTAAACCATTGACCTGCTGCACTGTATCAACCTGCCAACAAACACCATTACCTCCCTGAGTATGAATAGAACCTGGGATATAATGGTTTAACCCATTAAATCAGTGATGACTATACTCTCTTAGCAATGCGCCGTGCTTTTCACTAGGCTGTTATAGGGTTGCCAGGGAAACCATTTTTTGTTGGTGGTTGAATGGGAGGGTGTGGTCTTTGAAAAACATTTTTTTAAGACGCATTGGCGATTGCCTGCAAAAATGAGACTGTAACAAACTAAAATATTTAGTTAATTACATTATTTAAAAGTGTATTCCTGGTATAGAACCATGTATACATACAGTATATAGATATAGTAGGGTGGCCAAAGTTTGCCCTGTCAGTCCTGCTGTTTGTTACAGTCCTGGTCTGTATTGTTTAATTGAACCAACTAAACCTTCATGCATACTCTCATATGCAGTAGTTCATTATTTCATTTTACCTGTTAAACCTGGAGTGATTGGGCATCCCTGATACACAGTAAATACTGTATGTGATAATAAGTGGGGGTGTCCACATGGCATGAAATGTATCACCGGCACACTGCTGTAATAACAAAATATGAGCAGAAGGTCTTGTGAATAAATGCATTGTGTACAGTACGTGCTATAATGATGGCATAAAGTCATCAGAATTTGACACAGCTCTCCCAGCTGGGTAAGGGCTAAAAATACAGTGATGTATTTCAATTTCTGTGTGAAATACGTCTGTGCCTGTAGAACAGCAGACTGCCAATTTACAGATGCAATCCTAAACTGTGCCAGCATTAGGTCCCAAGGGTACTTTGGAACAGTGACTCCTTGACTAGGTACATGCAGCAGAATAATAACAGCGCATCCTGTGTGTCCTAAACACCAGACCATATGGTATGAACGCAATATTCATGCAGCTGTCTTCAAACAACACCAGCATTTCACTGGGACATTCTGTTAATGATCCTAATGAGAAAACAGTGTTTGGACTAAATCTCAACTCAATTTGCCTGATACAAGATGATGGGTGGCCCAGAAGAGTCCCTGCTGCAACAAGGAAATGTCAGCATGCTGTTACTATGGAGCTAATATCAGAGGACAAATTGAACACTGCCTATTAGCTGTGCAATCGACAAAAAAACGATTCTCCTTTCCAGATTTTCCAGAATAAACCTAGTCTTGCTTTCAGGTTTTTCCCTCTACAGAATGTACTGTATACATACGTAGTTTGAATTGGAGGGGTATATATTTTATTTATATTTAACTTATGTATGTATACATGTATGTACTGTATGTACTGTTAAACAGACCTAAATGTTTTATTTCATCATATTCTCAGTTTCATTCATATTTGAAATGTACCCTTTATGCCCTTCACATGCTGCCTTTCCAAATAAAGCTATCCCTTTCCAAGCTCTGCATGTCAGACACACACAGCCAGCTGGACTCAAACTGAGAAGCAGGTGACAGATTCTCATTATCAGGTGATGTCACTGTCACCAGGCTATGCATGCAAAAAATGCCCTGCAGTGCCTGAAAGAGAGCCAGAAAAGTTTTGTTCCAGTACAGAAGTCAAAGCAATAAAAATAAAGCTAAGGACCAAACATGGAGGAGAGAGTTGTTCTACAAAGGGGCTTTTGAAAAGTTTTCATGATACAGGGTGGGACAGTGTGTACATCTGAAAGCCAGAGAGAGGGTACCTTTCTCTCAGATCCAGGAGGAAATCTCCCCTGTACCCAGCTTTGCAGCAAACTCACACTCATTTAGTGACCGATGTAAACACAATTATTACTGGCAGTCGAACGAGAGAGCAGCATAGCTAATGATGTCAGGCCAGGATTCCTCATGGAACAGCTTCATTAGAGCTGCGAGGCGAGCACTGTGGGTATTGATCTGTGGAAGCCGATCGATCGGAGTTGCCTCGTTCTTGTCGGGGCTTCTACCACAGGCGCCTGCATCTTACTAACTCTACAGGAAACGACAGTGCCATCAATTTCTACAGCGAATATCGCTCCTAATTTATTCAGCTTGATTGCTTAACCGAGCCTCCCTGAGGTAAAGCCAGGGGAAATGCAGTGGACAGAACCCAAAATGTAACAGGGCAGCTGTTGGGTAAAAGTGGGATTTTTGTGAGGCTGCTGGAGGCTAAAGGGCCATTAGCTAGTTCAGCCGCTTACAGAGAGAAACCCACTGATGATAGCCTTGAGGGAGATACAAAATGTTTGAGAATAAAAAGTAAAACATGCTTCAAGTGCAAAGCTTTTGTCTTCTAGGGAACTTCTATAAAAATGTATAGAAGTTCCCTATCCTACTTGCTTGAAAGGCTTACCTTGTTTTCCAGTTGAGAAAGTACAGTAAAGGGCTGACAGGCAAATCCCTGGACAACTGTATAAACTATTTAAGGACCTGTTAAGGTTATTATCCTGGATTTTATCTGTATAGCATTGTCATTATATATCTTCATAAACTTCTGTTTGCAATTAGTGCAAATAAATATATCACATACCATTACCGTGAAAAGTGCAATGTTGATTTTGTGCTTTAATTAGCTAGCATAGACTGCAGCCTCTATATCGTATATGGACTGACTTAGACATGTGCATTACTAAAACTGAAACTAAATTCCAATTAGGCTTTTTGGAATTTTAAATTAACCCTTGAATTGCTGCAACAGCACACCCTCCCTTAATGAAAAGCAGCTGTTTGCAGTTGCGAGAGGCTGTCAGTATAGCAGCTGGCTTCGCAGCCAATTTTGACAGAAGTCATACGAAGCGTTAATGCATGGATGGCAGCAAGGAAAGTCATCATTGTTATGTTGCTGCCTGCTGGCTGTGTCAAAAGTTATTGATCGGAGAGAAGCGTTACAGGTGAGAGACAAACAACCCTATTTCTTCTTCTCTGCTTATAACTGCCACCCAATAAACTACCTTGAATTGGCTTCATAAAGAATACAGGTGATTTAGCACAGGAAACATGCAGTATGGACTGGGAATGGACTTCAGGGTTTAACTTTAAAGTGAATCTGAGATCAGATAAATTAATAAATAAATCATGGCCAATGTACTTTATAATCACAATGTCTCAGCTCAGCAAATCCCCATGATCTGATCTTGAAGAAGATAATCCACTACTATAGCACAAACAGCCTTCGACAGACTTGAGATCTCACAGTTCATGTTGGCCTTAGCTACTGCCGACATGTCTACTAATAAGTGTTCTTGTCCAGGTATTTGTCCAGGCTGGTAGATTCCAGGAGATGTAGATACCTGTTCTGAATAAGGCCATTGGACCAACTGCAAGATTTCAATGCCTCTCTAAGAACAGGGAGCTGTTTCTAGTCCATTAATATGCAGGTGGTCTGTGAAAGCTATAAAACAATTAACCAATGCTGTCTCTAATTGGTAACTGGTGATTGATTTGAAGGTTCATACATATTATAGCTTCCTTGATTTAGAAAACTGTACCTCCCAATGCCTTTTTACTCCATTTCTCATCTCATTCAGTACCATTGACAAAAAAACCAGTCTACACCAGTCTAGTTCTCCTGTTGCCAAAAGGGCATTTGGAATTATAGAATACCATAAAAGTTCTTTCATAAAACACAGCGTCCTTCTTTTTGGTATGTAATGGGTATTTACTTTCCACATGGACCTCTGGAAAGGGGAACAACCTGATTATACTGGGAATAACATCCGACCCCATTTCCTGCTCCACACTGATGAGGCATGGTGTCCAAACTGTTGGAGCTGAAAACATTTCCAATGGAGGTAAGTTATTTGTTATTTCTAGCATGTTTGCTCGACAATCTGAAACGAAGCGTCTTCAAAGAAACTTCTCCGTGTTTGTGACCTATTTTCTTTAGATTAACAACAGCTGCCACCAACATTCGTCCAAATCCATATCATTCACTGGGTTCTGGAACTGGTTAAAAGGAACCTTAATCCAAGACCATGAAGCATGCCATAATTACACTATTTCAAAATGGAAGCAGTTTTTAAAAACTCTAAATGAGTTTAATGAGCCATCTCCCCTTATCAAAGATGAGAATTAAGCACTTATCTTTCCAGGTAGTGATTTCGCTTTGTACACAGGGAACAGGCACACGGTTGTTTAATTGGATTTCTAGCTGTGTTCTTCCTTGCATGATTAGCAGTTGTCTCTGTCATGAATTAAAGCTGGTATTTTAGGAAGCATTTTTTAATGAATTAATGTATTTTTATATTAGAGCTAACTCAGGCTAGTTTGACTGTGAGGTGTTTGGTTTACATTATCAAATTAGTGATTTGCTTGTACCACTCAATACTACGTCTATGTAAATATTACCAGCAATAACATGAATATGCATGAATATAAACAAAAATGATCCTACTCTGTGTTAAATTTATTAAAACAAAAAGGTGCCTGTTGTTTTTGAAAAATAAAGACATGTATAACTGAACCCTGAAAACATAAAGCATGTTCATTTTTTTAAAACTAAAATCAGACTGCAGTGCTGTCAATCTGACACTTTTAATCTTTTTTGTACACAATTTAAATCCATTTTACTATCCAATTTTACTGCCAATCCCATTATGAGAGCAAAAAGCAGATTCCTTTAATTTTTTTTATTTCAATAAATGACTGCCTCATTCAACATTGTTTTTACAGAGATAAGTCCTGATCTCCTGAACTCTTCTATGGAATGGAGGTTATTGTTGGAACCTGGAATCTCGCCTACTCTATCTTGCTGTGACACTTAGCATTGCAAACTGTATGCAGGGCTAATTCCTCTCCATTGAATCTGAATGCAGTGTTTTATACTGTAAAGGTCCTTTGACATGTGCAATTTATGGTTCCTTGGAGATTAGAGAACCCAGCGATTTCTTGAGTCCTTTTAAAGTTGCTTCTTTACAGCTGTTTGTCATACAGAAATAAATGTCTTTTTTTCTGATTCTTTCTGCAGTAGAAAAGCTCCACTGTGCATAAGACATCTGGTTCCGTGTAATATGCATCAGATATCTGGTTTGATTGATTTTTGACAGCAATGTCCTCATTAGGTCTGTACTAGTGGCATGAAAGAATCAGGCAGCAAAAAAAGGGAATTTGTTTTTGACACACATACACTTTTATCTTTTTGCAGATGAAACTTGTCTTTCAACTAATGTTTTTTTTTCCCCTGCCAAAACAAGGGCAATATTTGTTAAGTTACTGCGCTAGATACATTCTTTAAGTTATCTGTGTGATCTGACATGACCTTCCCTAAACAGAGCTGAACTGAAAGTAGGGCAAGGTTTGCTACTTTTTTTTCACAAACGGGAAATCAGCATCTGCATTATAAAACTTAGTTGTAGGGGTAACACTTTAGTTTAGGTATCTGTTATAAGTGATTAAAAACAACAGCAAAAAAAAAATGATCAAAGTGTATAATAATAGCCTTATTATTTCTAATCATATTCAATAATTGTTAATAGTATAATTAATAACATGTTTATAGATTTAATTAATAACATGTTTATAGGTTTATAATCGCTTATAACGGATACCTAAACTCAAGTGTTACTGTTGCAAGTAGGAGCAGTAACGTTATTATTGGCTTCACATTTGCACATATTATTTGACTCCCTGTACCTTTTGAAGATGTTCACAGTAGTTCTGAGTAGATTCTTGTGCCATGTTACTGATATTTAATGTGTCTCTGGCTTTGATCTGTTTTGAAATTGGATTCTCTCTTGGATTCCCAATTCTGGTAAGTGGCTCCTAGAAAGTATTACTGGAATAAATCTGGGGACGCTATACCTGACAATCTGGCATTGAATAACTGTTTCATATTTCATGCTACTGTGTAATTATTATTATTATTATTATTATTATTATTATTATTATTATTATTATTATTATTATTTACCAGATACCTTCTTTTCTATATTATCTGTGTTATATTAACAGAATACTCCCTGGGTGTCCATGGAGTGCTGTGGGTATTTTGCTCATGAGGATGGTCAGAGACAACCCACTCAAGCCTTTCTTGCTTGGCTGTCCTCATTCATGCAATCACTACAGTAATCAAAGAATGTTCACGGTGTATCTTATATTTATTTGAGAAACAGCACTCAGACCTACTCAGCTACTCCACTCAGATATCTTATATATATATATATATATATATATATATATATATATATATATATATATATATATATATATATATATATATATATATATATAATGAAGCTTGAATGTAATTGTTACAATGCATGTATGTAATTGCGGCTATATATATGCCCATTGGTCCCATGCCTTGGACCTGTCAATAGGCAACCCCCAAGAGACAAACCCTTCTGCAAGGTGGAGAAAGGGACGGTGGTGGAGAAACTAAAAGTGGGGGGCCTGAGGGGCGGCTAAGAACAAACAGCAGGTGCTCTCTGCGCTAGTTTCATGGTTGGGTCCATATTTTCAGATCATATATTTCTGGACAAATTTATAACAAAAAATAATGTTCTTTTTAAAAAAAAGAAAAAAAAATGTATTCAAATGAGAAGCATGCTGTTTTGTTTTCGCCTTGAGGGTAGGAACTTTCTGCAACACGTGCTTCTTCACAGTTTATTTAGCATTCTCTCAAGTTCCCTTTGTAGAGATCATTTATTTTGCAATACATTCTTCACACTTTTAAATAATGATTCCTATACATCACATCACTACTAATGAGTGCTGTGTTACTTAACAAAGAAAGAGTCACTTCCAGCAATGCGTTTCAGACTTCAGCTTTCATTTTCCCTTTTGATTCCTGCGATCAGGAGCCTCATTATAAAATGTCACACTCAAAATGATGATGGGATATGTTGTTTTTTTTTAAATATAATTAATTCTTAACCACTCAGTTATTAAATCCATCCATTCTCTAGAATTGAGATTATGTAACCCTGCATCAGTAATTGGCAGGCTTTTTCAACTGTGCGCCTAACTGCTTTGAAAACATTAGCAAAAATATTAGGTTGACATATAATATATATTTATTTTTATCATTATGTTCCATCTGATGATGTAGATTTCCTTCTGCCTGGTGTTGATGGCTATAGTGTAATGGTGGCTCCAGGGATAAGCTTATTTTGCCTCCCTGGCTCATCAGCACACACACAGTGCGGTCTCCCCAGTGCCTCAGCATGACAACCGTCTGGATTAAGCTGAGTGGGGTACATCTCTGGGGTCTTCAAGTAGGCACCTTCCATGCTTGGTGTTTCGTCGACTAGACCACGACACCTCAAGAGGGCTAGACAGTGACTCTGGCATCCCTGAATCACTCCCCTCCGTCCCCCACTCAACTCAGCCCAGCTGACTTACCTGTGCATCAGCTTTGTTTTCTTTCTATTGTGCTTGAAATCCCCAGCCAGAATCTTTCCGTCTCAACCACAGCCAGTTGCTGCTCCTATCTGTTGCTTCAAATAAGTTCTTCACTGTACAGGGCAACTCTTGATCACTGAATCCGACGTCTCTGAGAAACCGGGTTGTAGAGTGTGCCACAAATCCTCGACAACCCACCTCCACTGGGTATTTACTAAAGCCCCTTTCACACTGGAATGATCTACCCGGGTCAGAGCCTACTCGGACAGGACCCGGTGTCATGCAGGTCGGGTACGTGATTTAACACTGCTTTTGATAAAGCAGGGTTGACCTGGGTGATAGACACAAGTAAACAATGCACGTATCAATGCCCCGGAAGCAGCTTGTTACTGACGCTCCCATCCAAGTGTCTCTGGACTGAACCATCGGAACAAATGTTGATAAGAGCAAACGTTTGTTCATCCCTGCTGTGATCTGGCTCATGGCGTGTCTCAAGCAACAAAAATATGGCTAAACAGAATAAACAGAAACGTTCCTTGCGGAAGTGTAACTTTCACTGCAGGCGTGGCTGTTTGGGTCCCACGTGGTACGTGGGATTGTGACCTGGTTAGCCAGTGTGAAAGGGGTTTAAGTAACTATTATGTACAGTAAATACACAGTAATTAGAGACACTTAATGTAAAATGTTACCCAACCTATAAGAATTCTCTCATTAGCATTTATATTGTCTGTATTCAAGACATTAGAAAAAAGTGGTGTTCTTTTCCCTCACAACATGATAGTTTATGACTGCATACAGTATTGAACAATGGGTACTTTCCCACTGCTTTTTTTACATAACCAAAAATATGTATTAATAACACTATCTTTTAGTTGTGTTTTTACAGTACGATACACATATCTTTATTCTCAGTATGAGCATTGTTTTAGGAGTTTAGATTTAAAACAAATAAATATTTAGGCCCTGATTGAAACAAAACCACGGACTGTTCAAAGAATATCAGGGTAAGAGCTGGAAACCTCTAGATGAAAAGTTTCATGTTAACACACTGATCCTTTCAACTGAAGGAAAAAAAACATCAACAAAAACATGTATACTGGGGCAACACATAAGAAAGGCAATGAAAAAAAAGTGCTGCTGGTTCACTCTTGAGAAGCTAGCGTTCGTCTGAGTGTGTGCAGGAATTAAGTTCCACTCGCAGTGTAATAATGGAGTGATCAGCAGCAGGTAGCAGCTCTGATTAAAGACTGCTTTTCTTCAGTCTTTCATTCTGTTCTCACATGTTCAGTTGTTTTGAGCAGGCGGAGGGCTGATTTGCATCTCAGAAGGTTGCAGGCCATTAAAGCGCAAAGAGAGGGAGACGCGCGAGTTCTGAACCTGACACTAATGAGGCGGCTTTCTGATGGGAGCTGACAGTGGAGCAGAAGAAAGGAAAATCCCTTGACACCAACGCAAGAGAACACTCTGGCTTAATTGGGAGAGAAGCGCTGGCTTGTGTTTGAAAGGTACACACAGAGATAAAAATCCATGGTCGGGGAATACTGCCGGAGCGAGCTTTTCATTTGTAAATGTTCTGTCACACCACGGTATTAGCTTTCACTCCTGGGAGGTGGACAGCAGAGGGAGGTGGCCGATTGGCACGCATGTGCAAAACAATCAGGTGCGCTGTGAACTTAAACAGGGTAGCAATCATCTGCACCTCATTAAAACAACAGTCCTGACTGTAAGGGCCAGGTGGCTGCTTGGCATTGGATCAGTGTGCTCTGCTGAGCAGAAAGTATACCCATGCTTTCAAAATCCAGATTTTACAGAGCAAAAGAACCCTGACCAGTGGGCGGGTATTACTGCCTGGTAGTTGACCGCTACCATACACACTAGGTCAACTACCAAGGTAAAGCAGATAATCAGGGTCTTATTGTGATTAGAAACTAATAAACAGTGCCTTTATTGTCAATGTACACATTTTAAATCTTCACAGAGGTATTTGCCTTTGACATTTTTTGCTTTCTATCTGCGTTGCTTTTCTACAGCTACACAATCTATCTGAATATTCTGCGGTTATCTACCATGTGGTAATGCCCTGCAATGAACAAGTGGTGGTTTATATAATTGACTGTGTTTGATTTCTTAAACCTTGTTTTTCTCAGTTCCTGACGTTCCTTTACTGCATAATGCACAGCGTTTTTTTTTTTTTTTTTACGGTTTTGAATAAAATGCTGATGAGCCATACTATTACAGGGTTTAACTGTTAGATTACTCTTTTATTACCCAGAGTTCTCTGAACATACAGGCTTTATCCTCTTTGGTTTCCTAACCAACCCCCAGGGCACTGTTTATAAGTCTATCAGAGAAAAGAAAACTCTTCTAGCTAACATATACCATACATGCCAACAGTCCCTATATGGTCGGGACGGTCCCGATTTCCTAACAAATGTCCCGCATCCTGATGCATAGGTAGAAAGTCCTGATATTTACCCATAGAAAACAAAATATTCTGCACAGTAGAGTTAGTGAAAACCACAGGCTGTGCTCTTCGTGCGGCTGACACATCTGCTGATCACTAACTTATCCAAACGTAAGAAAGCTTCACTATGTCTATTTTTACTGTCATGATGGTCGTGTGGTGTTGAGTTGGGGGGTCTAGTATATGATAATATATATGATCAGCGTCCCGCTGAACAGTTTCCAAATGTTTGCAAGTATGCATATACATATTTGCTTACACAAATTAATGTCTCATTCAAATACAGTTTTGCAGCCATGTAGAGACTATGATTAACTTAATAAATCAACAGATTACAAAACCTCAAGATGCTATGAATCATTGTTTATAGGTAGATCATGCAACAGCCAGAGTTCCCCGTAACATATACACAGATACAGAAATTAAAATACAGTATTACTACTGGCACCGTATGCTCTCCATTCCTAGTTTCCAACGAATAACTATATTATTCAAGCTGGAGAAAAGGTGCTTGTTTGCACAATGCACTTGAATGGCTTAAGAGAAAAGTACCATATTTAGCACACAGCAGTTCATTTTCTTTATCTGTACCCTCGTTCTAATGCTTTACAAACAGGGCTCAGGGCTCAAAGTTACTGCAGCACAAATCTACAGTAGCTTAAAGGGTAGAAACATTTAGCACACAGTCCAGAGCATTTTCCCTTTTACTTGAATAATGTATTTTTAATTTCTCAGAGAGATTTGCAATCCAATGGCTGATGCCTGCCTGAATAAAGAATAACAAATAAATGCAAATCCCTGAACTGATGAGATTAGAACGGGCACTGAAATAAGCCCGGACTTGAATAGACACAGAACACAAAATCATATTACAGGAAATTCAATGTGCATGGCGTCACGCATGTCCTGACTTTTACACAAGGTGTTGCTTCATTGGGTTTGCCCCAGAATTGCAGAGAACTGGAAGGGTCCTGTTGCATTCTCAGAGTTCCCCCCACACTACAGTACATTACTAGCAATATCAGAAGAATGACAGCCTAAAATCCAACATTCTCTGATGGTCATTAACGCTTCAGCAGAACCTCACTCAGCATTTCAACTGGGTTATTAGATTGGATGCCCCTAATTCACTAAAAGCAGCTCAAGATTGTTGGTGCTGATGGCAGGCCAATAAACCGTAAAAACAATATGTAACTGCTGAATCATGGACTCAGTGGACGGACTGCCATACGCCTGACTGTAATTCTTGCTGAGATGTATTTATCAACGCTCTGTGCTTCCTGTCTTGTATGCTTTTCAGTTCCAGTGTTGGTTCTCTTGAGCCAGTGCTCAGATAAGTGACAGGTCTGATCTCAGACTGCCGCAGCAACACAAAGTGAACGCGAGTGACTCATGAAGATTCCTACAGTGTGGTCCTCGCTTCACTGTCAGGGATCCAGATGGACGAGGCATGGCGGAAGCTGCAGCGGAGGAGATTGGCTTCGGAATTGACAGAAGGTGGCATGTGTCCTGGATGTACAAGGGAAATCGCCACGGTAACCTGTTTACCAGAGGCTTGAGCAATGTTCGAGAGGGTACATCCTGTATGCCAAAAGGGAAGAACTGCATAGCCTACACAGATAGACAAACTGTTTCGCTTGTTTCAGTAGCATTACACAGCCATACAATATAACTAATAAGCCATCTTTAAATATGTATACAATATATAAAAAAAACTGCATACCTTTACTTACTGTAAATATTGTTTGTTTAGGTGTAACCCTAACCTGACGCACAGAACACTAACCCTACCCCTACCCCTACCCCTAACCCTACCCCTAACCCTAACCCGTGAAAAATGGTGTTATTTCAGAGGTGGTTTTTGAAGAAAGGCAAGAGTACTACATTTTAAATGCTCTACAATGTCCCATAATTGTCAAGCTTAGTACAAGTACTTTTATTTTTGTATTTATTCTAATGTTTGTTCACCTTGAACAACAGAAATAAATCTACAACGCCACGTTACTGGTACTGTAATTGTATTCTGATTTAAAAAATAAAATCTGACGATCTAGTTGTTAAGATCATTAAAACATGACAAGAATTTCAGCTTTTGAAGAATTAGGCATTCTGCCACAGTGACAGGCAGTGAGAGGACATTTTCTCTATTCCCCAACTTGACATTTCAATCTTTAGCATATACACAGGAAGACCTTTGACTCCTGTGCAGTGCATAAACTCGGCTAACTGCTATGTTTAGTTAGGAATGTCACTCTTGCTTAAACAAATCTGGTGCTAATTGCTCCCCTTAGGCTGCTGTCTCCTGTTGCTTATAGATTACCCGCTTTGTTAAACTTATCAAAAAAACATGTTGCTGTTGCAACTATCGGGTGAGCTGACGGGGGATTTCATATGAAACATTAATCAGGGACCAAGGGAACTCTTGTTACATAACACACTAACTCCTTTTCTCCGCCCTCTTTTCTCAGCAGAGATAATGGTTATTACTGCATTTACTGCAAATCCAAAAATGAAAAGAACATAGCTAAGTTCTGAGCTACTATTCGGTTTCTTTTGAACCAAACACATTGGACAAGATTTACCAAGATCTTTATATATACCATATATATGCATATATGCATATACATATATATATATGTATATATATATATATATATACACACTGTTGTGCAAAAGTCTTAGACATGTTGCATTTTCCTACTCTGATGTATTATGAGCATCAGCAATTTACTCAAAGCCTCCACTAGTGTTTTCTACTATTATAACAACCTTGACTTGCATAAAGAAGGAAAAACACTGAGTGAAATAGCTCACATCACTCGATTTTCAAGGTGTGGTATCCGAAGCATAATCAACCAGTACAGAGAAACATCATCTGTAATTGACAAACCCAGGACTGGAAGACCCAAAAAGCTGTCTAACAAGGATGAGCAATACTTGAAGATAATATCCTTAAGGAATAGAAAGAAGACAAGCGTTCAATTGACAATAGAACTGGCAGAAGGCACAGGTGTCGTTGTCCCCTCCTCCTCTTCTTCTCCACAGAGATAAGGGCCATGTTGTCCTTCCTACCCCAGCTGACAGGCTGAGCCCAGGCATTCCCATACCAGTATAGAGGTATCCAATGGTCCATAGTATGGGGCTCAGTACTAATATTAATAAAGCTAATAAGAACTAAATAAATACATAAACAAAATAATTACGAGTTTAGTTACAAGTCCTTTAAAAGGAATATTCACACATTTACAAGACCTTATTATAGAACACGAAAAGCAATCCAACCCTCATGAAAAGTCTGCCTGAATGTACAGATTCCTCTGTCCCTTTTATGTGACTTGCCATTGGCTTAACCGACTTTAATGTGTGAATTACAGTGCAAGGCATTTATCTATGTGAAATACCGAACGTAACCAGTAAGAAGATATAACCCAAGGCTTTCTGATTATCATATCCTTTCTGTACTGAGCATCAAATTGAACACAGTCAGAGCCTCTATTGCCCACAGGGCAGAAGTTCAGTGAAATGCGTTTCTAATTTCTTTTAAAAGACCAACTAGCCTGTTTGGGTCATTTAAAAGTAATTTATTGAAATGTTCAAATTTCCTCTGTGAATGTTTTTCGGCTATACTTTTTTTGAGTGTCTTTGCTTTAGATGGAATTAGCATTGCTGTCTGTCTCTAGATGGATATATTATGATACGCCATGGCAACTGAAAATATCTCATTTATTTTATGTTAGCCTTGGCCTAGCTTCACCCTGACGAGTGGTGAACCAAAGTGGAGCCCCGAGTGAGTTCGAAGAGGTCAGGTTAATGAGTAAAAAGAAATCAATATTTTCAGCTGGGTCATGGCATATTATTACATTTATATAATGCTTTTATTGAGTTGCTTGATGTATTTTTTTTTTTGTTGTTGTTGTTTTTCTTCAGTTTAAATTGGGGCTATGTCGTGTCCTTCCACAGTCTGCAGTGATCTATTGGTACATAAGTGTCTTGCTATTGGTTGTATGACCGAAGGAACTTTCATTTTATTGGTTCTTCGTTTCCTGGGGGCGGGGGTGGTGGGAGTGGCGTCTTTTTGGAGCTCAGTTGAGCTGCGGCGGTTGAGGAGGCAACATGTCCTGCTTGAAGAAATGGATTTTCTCACCCCATCCTAAATTTTGTATAAAAACATGTATTAGTCCAGTTGCTCTGCCTCACTATGATTGGAATGTGTTAATTTTTTGGTATCACTGTCAAATCAACTCAGTAACTCCCCTATTTTCATTTAGGTTAACTGAAGAAAAATGTAATTTATTGAGTGTTATTTTATTTTAGTTAACTGAAGAAAAAGTAGGATGTAGCTGTTCATTTTCTGATAACGTTTTAAATAAAAAATATGTTCAATAAAAAGAAAAATCAACTTACTTGAAACTAAGATAATATGATAAACGTGTAATACTGCTGTGGAAGGAAAGCGCTGATGAGCAAATGTTGCAAGTTGCAGTCTTTTGTCTTCATTTTGAGATTGTGTGAAATATCGGGGATACCTTCCAGGTGCCCTTTTGCCAAGGTCTTTAGAAGCGCCTGGTGCACCACTTTTTTGATACCCCTCTCAGGTAGAGAAGATTAATCAATCATTTTTTTAATCGCTCAGAGCGAGTGGGTGAAAGTCTCTTCCCGTGTACTAAAAATAAGATGAATTAAACAGTACCGCTAAAAAAGAAATTTCAGATAGCTGTTTCATATCAATATAAGGGTATATACCGCTAATAAAACAGTTATAAAAATAATGAAAACACTTTTTAAATAAAAAAAAAATAGATTTGTATTATGTGTACATCCGCAGTCCCAAAGGACAAAACATTTAATTTGTATTCAATAATTCGTTTCCAGTTTTACTTGTTAAAAATAAACTGCACGTTTCCATTTATTGTGAATTTCTGCATTGAAAGCAGCATCTCATAAGTAGAGGGCACAGTACAAGCTGGTAAAGTGTTTCTGTGGCCAGAGTTTCTTGAAACTAAGGAAGGAAATGGCACAGCTGCAATGGAGGCTGGAGTCGGATTAGAGATGAGTTTGAGTATAAAATTGAACTTTCTGTTTTGCAGTGTTGGAGTCCAGTAGCTTCATCTGCTTTCAGATCAATGTCTGGTTACAGAGAAAGTTATTTCCCTTGATGCCAGCCCGGCTTCTGAAAGCAGGTGCACCGCTGTACTACTCAAGCCGTGGTTTGTATAGCGCAGCGAGAGACTGGCTTCGTAGCTTAGTTTAGCATCATTTCACTGAGGGTCAAGTGTATATATATATATATATACAGTACTGTGCAAAAGTTTTAGGCAGGTGTGAAAAAATGCTGTAAAGTAAGAATGCTTTCAAAAATAGACATGTTAATAGATTATATTTATCAATTAACTAAATGCAAAGTGAGTGAACAAAAGAAAAATCTAAATCAAATCCATATTTGGTGTGACCACCCTTTGCCTTCAAAACAGCATCAAGCATCAATTCTTCTAGGTACACTTGCACTCAGTTTTTGAAGGAACTCGGCATGTAGGTTGGTCCAAACATCTTGGAGAACTAACCACAGTTCTTCTGTGGATTTAGGCAGCCTCAGTTGCTTCTCTCTCTTCATGTAATCCCAGACAGACTCGATGATGTTGAGATCAGGGCTCTGTGGGGGCCATACCATCACTTCCAGGACTCCTTGTTCTTCTTTAAGCTGAAGATAGTTCTTAATGACTTTCGCTGTATGTTTGGGGTCGTTGTCATGCTGCAGAATAAATTTGGGGCCAATCAGATGCCTCCCTGATGGGATTGCATGATGGATAAGTATCTGCCTGTACTTCTCAGCATTGAGGAGACCATTAATTCTGACCAAATCCCCAACTCAATTTGCAGAAATGCAGCCCCAAACTTGCAAGGAACCTCCACCATGCTTCACTGTTGCCTGCAGACACTCATTCGTACGCCTCCAGCCCTTCGGCGAACAAACTGCTTTCTGCTACAGCCAAATATTTCAGATTTTGACTCATCAGTCCAGAGCACCTGCTGCCATTTTTCTGCACCCCAGTTCCTGTGTTTCTGTGCATAGTTGAGTCGCTTGGCCTTGTTTCCACGCCGGAGGTATGGCTTTTGGCCGCAAGTCTTCCATGAAGGCCACTTCTGACCAGACTTCTCCGACAGTAGATGGGTGTACCAGGGTCCCACTGTTTTCTGCCAGTTCTGAGCTGATGGCACTGCTGGACATCTTCCGATTGCGAAGGGAAGTAAGCATGATGTGTCTTTCATCTGCTGCAGTAAGTTTCCTTGGCTGACCACTGCGCTCTACGGTCCTCAACGTTGCCCGTTTCTTTGTGCTTCTTCAAAAGAGCTTGGACAGCACATCTGGAAACCCCTGCCTGCCTTGAAATTTCTGCCTGGGAGAGACCTTGCTGATGCAGTATAACTACCTTGTGTCTTGTTGCTGTGCTCAGTCTTGCCATGGTGTATGACTTTTGACAGTAAACTGTCTTCAGCAACCTCACCTTGTTAGCTGAGTTTGGCTGTTCCTCACCCAGTTTTATTCCTCCTACACAGCTGTTTCTGTTTCAGTTAATGATTGTGTTTCAACCTACATATTGAATTGATGATCATTAGCACCTGTTTGGTATAATTGTTTAATCATACACCTGACTATATGCCTACAAAATCCCTGACTTTGTGCAAGTGTACCTAGAAGAATTGATGCTGTTTTGAAGGCAAAGGGTGGTCACACCAAATATGGATTTGATTTAGATTTTTCTTTTGTTCACTCACTTTGCATTTAGTTAATTGATAAATATAATCTATTAACATGTCTATTTTTGAAAGCATTCTTACTTTACAGCATTTTTTCACACCTGCCTAAAACTTTTGCACAGTACTGTATATATATATATATATATATATATATATATATATATATATGTGTGTGTGTGTGTGTGAGAGAGGCAGATAACATTCAAATAAATGCGTGAGACTTGATCATAATGAAAAAAGGGACGAAGAAAAGGTTTGAATTTTATATGTATTCCCATCAGTTCCTTGCGATGGAATTACAACACAGAGCACTTCCTGTGATTTACGGAATGTACAGTTTTTACTGTCATTTGAGCTCAGTGGAGATAAAACGCTTTTAGTCAGACAGTTCATCCATAAATCAATCATAAACCCAGACTGATGTCCCTCTTTCTACACTGCAATAACACTTTTTTGCAAATTGTTTGTGTGTCAGTCACTGATGGCTATTATGGGTATTACCCGCAGCATTTGTCTACTTAATTTAGTTTATTGTAGTTTTATGCCATCTGTCAGTCTGTGGTTGACATAGCTAAAGTTTGCTAAACAAATTATTGAAAATAGCTTCAATTATTTTAGCATTTCGAAATGAAGCATTTTTTGGCGTTCTAATAGTTATTGATATAAATATTATATTTTGTATTAAAAACATTAACACGCACAAAGTACATTTATATTCTATACCCATTTAAAGGACATAGCAAAGAAAAATACAGCACTTTAAATATTATACCAACTATTTATTACTCAAGAGTCCTAACAAAATCTACATTGTAATCTCTACCCGACAGTGACCCCTGCTGGTTGGGTTGTTAAAGAGCTGCTTTACTCTTTGGCGCCTGTCAAACCATGTGTTTGATCCAGCAGTGTGCTGTGCGCTCATGGCCAGGAAGTAAAACTCTGGCTCTGGGGGACATATGGATAAAGACTATGGCCTGACCTTGTCCCAATTCCTGGGCTCTATGTGGCTTTGTCACTCATGTCAGGTTTTTAACTATGCAAACTTTCTCTGTTCAGAGGCAATGAGCCCACTGGCATACAAAGTGACTGCCTTGAACTGTTTCAAGATTAACATTAACACAAATATTCATAGTTATTCCACCACCTGTCACGCTGAAGAGGATGAAGAGATATTATTCACATTTATCACTTGGAATCTTTTACTTAACTTTGATATTAACACATTAAAATGCACACACAAAACTTTAATGTCGTTCGTTTAGAAAAGGAAGAAAAGTGATAGCAGGATCCTACTTCCTTAATCTCATTAAACATCTTCATGAATTACTGAAAAGTTTTTTTGTTGCTTCTATTACAATGGACACACATCCAAAGGAGATACAGTATTGTATACATGAAAAACACTTAGTTGTATGTCTAGTGCCCAGACAGAAAGGCTTCCTGATGCACACATTTCCCATGCAGATACATTTCTCAGATAGGTGCAAACATACAGATAATTACCACGTGACAGAATGCATTCCATCTATAAATGGGACAGCTCCCAATGATTTCATTAATCTGCAAGATTTCTTCATGCTTGGAGTCTGTGCGAATCCTTTGTAGATGAAACAGTACAGCTTCTGTCAATGGCCTCCGGCAAACTGAATTAAACATTGATTTTATCTGAGGTTTAGTCACTAGGACTGGATCACCAATGCACTAAAGCAGGAGCAGTGAGGAAAAGTTCTCAAAAGAAGGACCAAAACGGCAGGATAAAGTAGCAGGAAAGAAAAGATTTGTTCCAGAATGAAGTATATAGATTAGGATAAAGGAAAAATGTGGCTGCATTGTGGAAGGGGACCATGACAAATAATATCATGTTTGTTCTGTATCAGGTTATTACATTACAATCTGTATCAGGTTATTACAGTACAATCTGTATCAGGTTATTACAGTGCAATCTGTATCAGGTTATTACAGTGCAATTAACTTGAAGTACAGCAGCGACCCCATGTCTAGGGAATGTGGCCATCCTCACAGTTTTAGTCTGGTCGGTGCTATTTGTCATGCCTTTTCGATGGTCGTACTGGTTTACTGCTTAGTTACTACAAGTTTGTAATACAACAGTACTATTGCCACTCAACAAGTGGTCTACTGGTACCTTTTACTACTGCGGTTAAATAGTTTAGTACTGACTGTGGCTATTTTCTTTATACTTGGTTATACAGTTATGCAACCTAATTCAGTAAATTGAGTTCTGCTAAGAATCACCTGCTTAATAAACTTGCATTTCAAAATGACATCAATTAGTACAGTAGAAGTACAGTGGTATTGTTGTAATGTTACTTACGACCTGTAAGGTCTTTCTTTACAATTTGAATCACTTTTTATTTATTTATTTGAATGTATTTTTTTTTCAGTGCTCTGTTGTTTCTGTTGCCAGGGTTTTGTTCTGACCCTCCTATTGTGAATGTGTACCTTGTGTGACAGGAATCGGGCATGACTAGCCCCTGCATGTATTGAGGCCACATAAAGCAGCTCCTTTTGTAGTGTAAGAAGTGCTGCACACACACACACACACACACACACATGCACACACACACACGCACACACGCACACACACACACACACGCACACACGCACACACACAGGTCTATAGAGCCAGTGCTTTTCCTAATTTCAAGAATGAGGCTTATAACAATGGGTGTAAAAGTTAAACTCTGGAAGACACTGTCAAACTAGAAATGGTCGGCACATGTTGTTAAATCATAACTTTTATATTTTTTCACCAGCTCTGTAATGGTTTATTACAATTGATGGGTTGTCAGAACCATGTAACTTCCATGTGACAAACGCTGTCTAATGTTGTCTAACGAGACTTTAACAGACAGCTAACATCTTATTAAGTCAGCACAGCAGCGTTCCATCCCTGGAAGCCATTTGTTGATTTTGCTTTTGTTTTGTTTTCAGAAGGGGGCACCTTGAGAGCATGGCAGCCTTCTCATCCTTACCCCTGACCCTAACCCAGTTCACTAATCTATTAGTGGGTGACAGTGCTGTCAGCAGGAACAGACTGCCAGCTCTACACAAAGATTCCCTGACAAAAAAGCTTCTGGGATAGCCTCCTAGGAATTCCCATGATGCACTACAGTGTGGACCTCTAAATAGCGTCACATGACCTGTTTCAGTGAGAATTCCACTGCAGCAGAGATAAATAATTAAAGCAGTTTTTTCATGTTCAATTTGAAGGAGTCCAGCATGACTCATTTTTTTTTCAAATCCCCTGTTTGTGGTTTCCTGGCTGCTGCTAACCATTATATAAACTGTCATTTTACTTTAGAAAAAAAACTTGAGCTTTGCTGCAGTTTAGCTGCGTAGGGACATCGAAACAGGGGAGGGGAGAGGCCTTGAATCATCAGGTTAGCCCAGGTAAGTCTGCAGGAGTGAAGACAGACTCAGCAAGCAGGATTAGCGTTTGGAGACTTAGAGTGGAGTTGAGCTTAGAGATGAACATAAAAAGAAGAAAACTCGGTGGAATTGTCGATTTCCAGTACCTCCGGTGTGTCTTCGGCCTCACAAGTATTCGGTTATCAATATTTTGCACGCCAGTCCCTTTAGAACCTCTGCAAGTCATGTGTAACAAGGAGAAGGCTGGGGTGACGCAAGTGAGATTTATGGCGTTTTATTGCTTTTGCTTGGTTATGGACTGATAGTCAGTTACATAGGGGTTACATTTGTTGATGGTCCAAAGGGAACATATTCTGTACAGGCTGACAGAAAAAAAGTATGAAAGGCACATATGATTTACTGATGGAACAAGAATCTCGGGAAAAAAAAAACACATTGGTCTGTATTTAAACTTTCACTTACGTGGCTGTCTCCATGCACGTCCAGTTTTTCTGGGTGGCTAAGGGACAGCAGTTCAGTAGGTTAGTCTAAAAACCTATCAAACATATAATTTCTGAATTCCTTTTGGAGAGTGTTACAAAATGCTATATGAGCTAATTAAATTACAGTGTATATCTCTGCCTCAGATACTATTGTGTGTGGTAATGAATGTTCTTTGCTTTTTCTCTCTCACAACATGTTTAATATTTGATGCCTAAACATTCATGCCGGTAAGTTTAACATTAGACGTGATGCATTTTAGTCACACAGATTAAAGGTCTTGTGCTGATTATATGTAAAGTATATTCTTACCATTTATCACCCATTAATAATGCATTAAGCATCGTTTTCATTCAGACATGTATTCAGTTGTATATAAACAGCTCTGACATATGACAGCAAAGGTGATTGGTGCCCTTTTTCATTATTAACTATATTAGGCATTCTCAATATCATGCATTTACACACTGTACATAATATACTGACAGAATTATTCACAGACATATATAAATATATAAGCAGTGCATTATACATTAAATATTAAAGTTCATAGTCCACATATAGCATTAGCTACAAAAATGCATTAAAAATACTATTTTATAATAGAAACTTAATTTACTTGCATTTACATGCTAGATACTGAAACTGTGTAGCTTTATTTATTATTTATTATTTATTTTTTGACAGGAGAGAGTGTAGTCATGTTTATTTTTATGACAATCAATAAATGGTTTCCAGTTCTTCCCTTATGAAACTAAAGACTTTTTAAGCTTCAAAACCAGGATAGTGTAGGAAACACTGGTCTTTACCTTCAATCCCAGCAAACAACAGAACGCTTATCTTATTAAACTAATGAGAACAGCAACTTATGTTCATTTTATTGAGCAGTAGAAAACTTGTCTTTGACTCACTGACATATTGAAACTGTAATTAATCCTGAAAAATAGCCCCTGTCCCAGGTATGTCTCTTACAGAACAGCACAGACTGTTAAAAAAAATACTAAATACTGTTCAGTGTAAAAATAGATGTATAGATAATTTAAAAAAGTATATAAACAAGGTAACACAGGCTATGTGAGTTACAGACCTCTCTCTTGTACAAAGTTTATATTCTGGAACAAAGCTTAAAAAAGTGTCTCGGCTTTGCTTTCTAGTTTTAAGTTATATTTTAAGAACTAATTTCTCAATGGAAAGAGAGAGAGAGAGAGAGAGGGAGAGAGAGAGAGATAGAGAGGGAAGAAGCATTACGTGTCACCTCCATCACTACAGTTCACTTGTAAGGAAATCCAAGTGAAACCATCTTGTTTTGAGCAAGAGAATGAAAGTGCAGCTTCATTACAGAACGGGGTGGGCCCAAACCGCTGAAACCCAATGCTACTGTACACTGTTACCTGTTACAAGCGACACTTCCATTGTGCACCAATGCATACAAATTCATTATTGAAAACCTATTTTTTTTTCCAGGCGTGTCATGTGCACATCTAAGCAGTTCACTTTTACTGACACAAGAATGGAACATGTACTGAGCTATAATACACGTTTTGAATTATTAAACAACCTTGCTACCTTTGTCATTCGTTTCCATGTATAATTTAATTTTCTTTTACTTTCTTAACTAGCAACGTAAATATGTCAGAGTGCCAATGGAACAGTTCAGATGGCTTCCTCATCTGTTCTTGCCCATTTGCCCTGGAGAGGCATTGTAGAAGGCTAGGCTAGTTCACCGGGCACAGTGCTCTCTGATTAAGGACTTTCCTCGGAAAATTGTGACATGTGACTACTAGGAGGTTCCTACAGTATGTTAGATTCTCATAATTTGCTTACTGACATGCATCAATAATACAGATGCTTCTATTAGGATTATGCCTAATGTAAAACTAATTCTCAAATTACCATTTATCTGTTTTAATTCTTATTTTTTCAAGGGAGTTGATCGATAATTTTGTATGTGTTGTTTCTGTATGTCTCAGTTTGTCAGTGCCTTGTTATCCCATGAATACCAATAAATCAATATTTATTTTATATAGCGCCTTTCATAGTGGATTACCATCACAAAGCACTTACTGAATACATAAATACAAACATATCTATCTAAAATCCAGCAGATGGAATAACTGGAATAAAATTGTAAATAAAACAATGCACTATATATTGTATTGTCAACCCGTGACTACAAAAACCAAAAACAAAAGAAATTGCTATTTAAAAAAAGAAAAAAAAACACCAGCACATTTAAATGGAATTCAAAAGAAATAGACATAATTACACTGTAACTCGTTCACAAACTACAGGAGCAGCGGGGAAACCACTCATTAAATGTAGATTTCAAAAGCTTTAATTGCTCAAAATTCCCTGTAATTAATCTATAATTACTGTGGAGAGCTTGGCACTGCTGGGTTAGAAAGAAGAAATTATTTGCGACACTGGAAAAATGAATAAGATGAATCATGTGAGAGGAAGGCAGATACACTGTAAAAAAATATTTCTGCAGCGCTGGGCTCATTAGGTATTGTTCACTATTGCAATTTTATTGAATCACATCCATTAACACCAAATTACCTTATCTTTCAATGCTAATGGGTTACTAAGATACACAAAAATAGCAAGGGGATTCTTGTAAAAGGTCCTTTACAGGCAGCAGTGTGGAGTAGTGGTTAGGGCTCTGGACTCTTGACCGGAGGGTCGTGGGTTCAATCCCAGGTGGGGGACATTGCTGCTGTACCCTTGAGCAAGGTACTTTACTTAGATTGCTCCAGTAAAAACCCAACTGTATAAATGGGTAATTGTATGTAAAACTATTGTGATACCTTGTAGCAATTGTAAGTCACCCTGGATAAGGGCGTCTGCTAAGAAATAAATAATAATAATATACTGCAAATACCCCCTCATATATGCTTGCAAACAGGCATGGGAATATTCTGAAGAGACGGTCATTCTTTGGTGGTTGGGAAGACACACTATAATGTCACCACACGACCACGTAAGTAAAGCATAACCACAAACTGCTGTGAACATACTGCAGCGTTTGCTTATTGTCAGCTCTTCACTGGAGGAAACACTCACCAGCTGTTTGGTGTTGTCTTGAACGTGTTCATGTTCATGTTCTTACACCCGCACTCAAAGCATTACCCTGAGAAATACATTCACTGAGATAAATCAGTCAACTCAATGGCCAGCTTACCTCGCTGAATGTTACTGAATAGAAACCAAGACTGCCATTTGTGAGAGAACAATCAGGCATTTATTTTTTATTGCTGCTTCCCTCGTCTATATTTTTTGCAGACAGAGGGTGGGTGGGGCAGTGCTTATCTGACCCACCCTGTCAGCCTGGCATCAATAAATCAGCTCCTCTTCAGAGATGGAGACCAATAGTAAAATCAGTGACATTATCCCCAACTCAATACCGAAAACACTGAACCACAGTGACTGGCCCAAGTACAGCAGCTGAACGAGTGTTGCTCATGAAAGCTTTTGCGAATAGTTTAACCCACTCTTAAATGATCCCCTGCCTCCAGACGACAGTGGTGTTCCCAGCTGAGAGCCAAGTGGAAGTCTCAGTAGGCACTAAGGCAATAGGCTTGACTTGTAAAATACACAAATGGTGACACATTACAATGACTTTCCCTTACTACCGATGCCAGCTAATTGTATCATGGGGACTTCTGTACCCATCTGGTGCTCAATGCCACTGGGATAGGGAAATGCACTTTTGCATCTTATTTATCTAAATGCTGGGAAAGCTAACAGGTCCTGGGGAATTGGTTTACCTGTAGGAATGAAACTCGTGTTTAACAATGGCTTCAAAAGCTGGAGCTCCCTTGAGCATGTATCTTTGAGATAGGCTTGAATGAACCCAAGACAGTGCTGGAGCACTTAGCTAAAGTGTCCACAGTATTTAACTTTGTTACATTTGCATTCTTTGCATGAATGAACCGAGCACACATACTTCACTGGCATCGCCTGGTGGTGGTTACGATTGAAGTTTAGTAGTCTTCAACAACTGGGGCCACTGCAAACAGCAGTAGCCAGTAGCAACTTTGACTATAAAGTTTTCTCTTCTGTTTATTAGAAACAAGAATCATAGTATTGTTATGGCACAGTATAATAAATGATAATATTATTGATAAATATGTTTTATTCTCTGCTTGTCTATGTGGAAGTGGCTACATTATTAAACAGGAACACTATCGCTTTAAAGCATAAATGGAAAAGTGCAAAGAAATACTATTAATACCATATATCATATACCATGTGATACCATATATCATATAATGCATATAGTAATATACAATATTATTTCATAAACAAGTTACTTAAATGAGAGAGAAAGCAAGTAAAGACAAGGGCCATTGAGCTCTCTGGCACATGGCACTGCTTCCCTCCAGTTGCGAAGATGATAATATTTGTCAAGTCTCTGGTATCCAGGGGAACACCCCTCTCTGCAGCTCACATAAATTGGAGTTTCCCTCCCACACTGGGATTCACTTTGACAGTAATTGGCTCATAACCCTTTAATGTAACTTTGTTCCATTTTTTTTTCCTACTCAATCTTTTAATTGGATTCTGCAGTTGATAAAAAAAAAAAAACTTTTTCCCCCATCTTGCATTTCAGAAAAGGAGCTGATGCTTCAAACATTGTATTGTATAATTTGAACACATCAACCTCCAATTAATTATTAAACTGATTAAAAAAAACAAGAGATGTGATACCGGATTGATAAAAATGTAATATATTTTTCTTTCATGAGTTGCCTCAACTCACATTTGCAATGTAGATTACTGAAATATATTTATGCAAGATAAACCCACTAGGATTTATCGCCCTTTTCCAGGGTAGTCTTCCCCCATTTATAGGGGTGGAGGGATTTGATTAGCCAGGGCATGGGGAATTTAATCAGAATTTGACCTGTTTTGGTCACCAGGATAACTACAAAACAAAAAGGACCTCTGTATAATGTGCCTCTCACACAATCTCTTTTTGCCCATGGCTCATGAGGCATTATTTATTGACTCAGGCATACCTAAGACTTAACATCTTTGGTAATCCTCATGCTTACAGTAGTACAAATGACCCAACGGTAGACAAACATTTTGTCAACGTTGTAACGGACAATGGTCTGTGATGCACTGCTGTTAGGGACCTCTGTCTGGGAGATGAGGTTTAAAAGGTCTACAAGCACAACTGCACACGAGCCTCTTTTGCATAGTGATTAAAACACTTCCTTGCCGTTTTGTGCCCTGTTAGAGAGTCCAAACATTTGCCAACCTTCATTTTTATATTTCTGGACTTATTTGTCCTGATTGCAGAAGACATGTCCCTTTCTTCACATAACAGTGCAGACGTACTTCCTGCCTGCACATTTCAGCTTTGACCTTAGTCAACGTTTACTGCAAGCCAATAATACTTTAAAGCTGAGGGAACACAAGGCCACCCTGTGGCTTAGAACTTGGTTTCGGGAAACTAGGATTCAGGCCGCTGCATGGTACACCAGGGAAGACTTGGGGTTTGATACAGCAAACTTGCCTCAAACTAGGTCTCCTAGTCTCCTGGAACTATGGATTGAGGCTATGTCCATTGTGAACTTTAGACTACAGCCTGAAACTAGTGTAGTTGACCACATCACGGGTGTCAGATCCACTGAGATTCAACATCTTGTTTTTGAAGCTAAGGACTTGTTTGAGATGATTTAACTGTATGAGAATATGAGGAGGACACCAGGGTTAAAACCCAACTCATGGGACCATAATGACCTCTGATTAATTCAACTGAAACAAATGTCAGCTAATACAGTGTAGTGTTCCTGCCCCACAAAGAAACAGCTGGTAACATAATAGATTTATCCAATATTAATAATAATGTAGATTTAAAAATTATAAACAGCAGCCTAAATTGTTTTCACAAAGGAGATCAAAGTCACATTAACCTTCATTTATTTCACGGATAACATGAAGTAAGCCTCTATTAATATTCAAAGCCAGTTCTTTCTGACTGCATGACATGTATTTAAAAGGTTATACAAGTGCAATTCTGCAGGTGGCAGAGTTGATGAGTCTATTTTGGTAGTCATCCGACCTGGTTCTCATTACAGGTGTGTGGTGTGCGGCAACACTGCTAACATTTCAAGTGTAATGAATTAATTTGCGCACCGGTGGGACATTCTAGAATGTTCAGTAATTAAAGAAGCAGCTTGTTTAATCTTGCCTGTTTGCTGCTGCTGCTTTGTACTCATACAGGCTTGTGGTGACACTGCTCAGTGTATATAGTAGCTGAGAGCTTTACAGCCCACTACGTTCCTCCGTAACTTCAGACACTGATACTTGTAAGAAACTGACAAACGTTTCGGCTAAAGCCTTTGTAAGAAACAAACCAAAAAAGACTATAAAACCTCATTTGAAAATGTTGGTACTTTGAGTAGGCTTACGAATTTGAACACCAAAAAAAAGTACTGCAGCCGAACATAATTACCCTTCTCCTTCGTTATTATTGCAGACGGCTCATTGATTCATCGTGCATTAATATGAAGCAAGCATTGATTAATGAAACATTCAGCACATGCAGTGTAATAGCATTCAGTATAACAGACAGAGGAAGGGATTTACATTAGGTATGATAGATCAGTATACATCAGTTATTAGACATGTTGACATCTCTGTGGGCACCGAATCTACACACTGAACAATGTCTCTGAGATGCAGGGCTTTTTTATGTGAAGGAACACTCTGCAACTTTGTAACAAATAGGCCCAATGGCTTAGGCCCATGCATCTATTTCACATATATACTATTTGATACTGTTTTCCACATGCAACCTTCTTTTTGTTGAACATACAGTAAATATTGTACTGTCAAAAATCTGAAGTTCATGAGCTATAGCATCTGTAATGTTCCTGTTTGAGTACTGCCACTTTAAGACGGTAAGCATTTCATAAAGCTCCGGTGATCAGAATGTAAAGTAAGGAGGCGAGGGGTCAAAAGGAAAAGTTCAAGAGATCCCCTGTGTTGTTCATTTGCGGTTGGTCCCTAACTTGAGTATATAAAAGTATGATTTTGGAGAATATCACAACATCCAGCCATAGCACACCTCTTATGCAACAGAAAGGTACATGCTACGTGCCTTTGACACAGTTGGTATGAAGCGTTGCTTGTGCTTTCCAGCAGAGTGACACCTCTCTTTGTGTCTCACATTGATGCTGACAACAAGAGGTGAGGAGAAAGGGGCTGCCTAATATCAGACACTGTAAACAGACGTGTGTTCTCCTGCTTTGTGCTTTTTGTCACATGGAGTTTACACCTTTACCCAGAGCACCTGCTCTGAGCTAAAACAGGCATCAAATGGGCACCTGCTGTGCTGATTAAAACTATATATATATATATATATATATATATATATATATATATATATATATATATATATATATATATATATATATATATATACACACATTGATATAAATGTATTTGAAAAAAGAATAACAGAAAACAAACAGACTTGCTTATTAAAAAAGAGAAAGAAACAAAGAAGCCGAATCACTCAGCTCTGCAGGGAGACGTGAATGATTGATATGGAAGGATTCCCTTTGACGTCAAAGGCTGGAAATCCCTTTCGAATTTGTGAGCCCACTGTCTCCATGCAGGCCCTGAGACAGGGGATGAGAGGTTTCCAGAGTTATTGCACTGACCACACAGCCACGCACACATTTTTAATAACTCGCTTTCCCTCAAGACAACAGGGCTTGATGAAAAAACAGCAAAACAGAAAAGCTGAAAACAGCAGACGAGCCTTAGCTGAAAAAAACAAATACATGAACAAATAAATAAATAACAACTCCGAGCTTTTACCCCCTTTTAACAGAGCATTGCAGTTAAAGATTGATGAGTCTACGGTATGCATTTGAATTAAGTTGGCTGTGTTGTGTTCTCAGCTGCATATGGTGCATTTTAAATGCACAAATGACTATGTAGATTAAAGTCTGCATTGAGCTATCTGTTGACATCACTGTCCTAGTCTTGGGACTTTAATATGTGAAGGATGGAAATGAAAGAGCATGCCAGCTAATGCCACACAATCGCAAGGTGTTTCAAATTGATTTCTAATAGATTGTCCTGAAAATGTCCTTCGCAATTAGCTGTACATTGGAAGAGCTATTTCCCAATTGGTGAGGTGTAATTCTTTGAAGCAGCTCTGTTCCCTGCACTTCAACTATCCAGGTAGAAGGATGAAGATTAAAAGCCATCGTGTCCTTAGGTTACTCTTTTAGAGCAGCATGGTAACTACATACAAATAATGACAAGTGTAGCTTGTGTAGTCGGTGGTCTTTATAAAGATTTAAAATGCAAAATCTACAGAGGAATTCATCACTAAAGGGAACTGGTCCTTTTTTTAAGCGCTCTTCAAAAGAGGTTAGGGTGTGCTTGTGTAATTACAAAGACATTTCAAGTAGCCTTTCTATTCCATATTATTGCGTAAACTCATAATTGTATTGATGTGAATATTGTACCTGGGCTGTACCTGCCTGCTGTTCTGTAGTATATGATTTGTCTCAAGGGGTAAACACCAAGGAGTGAGAGGGTTACAATGAATAACATTGCAGGCTACCAGGCTGTTGCCTGTCATCATCAGAACAGAGGGGAAGGTAAACAGACATCTGTCAGGGAGAACCTCTCCACTGTCTGCTGCTAGTGCCCTTCATTTTTTCACTGTTATTGTTGTTGTATAACCACACATGTGCATGTGTAGTTACTGTGTTATTACAGTGCAGTTAGTGTAAAGTGCTTACTATTTTATACTTTACAAAAAAAATCACAGTGCGTAGAACTTCCTTTCTAAAAATATACTGGTTAATGCTATTCAGCCTTAGCGCAGGATGTACACATGTGAAAATGCACACAAATAATGTTTCAAATCCCTTAGTGCCTCACAGAGCTCAGGTATCTTGAGTGATTATATAAAACCCATTACTTTTGTAAGCTACTTTTAGCTGGCTGTTTTTCCCCATAGTTATGTTTCACATATTCATTCGACAATCACTTTTTCCCCTGAAGCAATGCTTACATTTATTTCTGCAAGAAATACCATGCATTTCGAATATAATTTTTCACAGCACAAAATTGGTGGTGTCTTCAAATTAGATTTTCTTTTTTAAATCTGATTTTGACAGTGTTTTTCTTTTCTCTATGTTTCCTAATTTGTTTTATGCAGCGTGCGCTGGTATGAAGCCATTAAATGTATTCTTTTTAATCTCATCACAGTGATTTATTTAGAGTGGTAACGTAAAAGTGTCAGGTCACAGCAACATAGGTAATGTCCAATAAAAAAATAATTATTTATTTAACGAGGAGCTTGGAATGGGTATGAAATATCAGAGTTTACTTAACTAATGCAGTCTTCTTCTTAATTCACTTTGTACCATCTTCTGTTTCAGTCACCAAATCCTGGTCCTCAATAGAGCTCACAGAATCATGTCTAAACTTTAAGTGCATCTGGTACACCAGAATGTAATCCTTATCCAGCCCCCCTGCCGCCGCTCCTGGTGGATGTAAGAAATGTGTGTTTCTTACATCGTCTTTTGAGGCCTTGCTGTGAACTTGTAATTAAAAAAAAAGCCACGAGTTGCAATGATTGAAACATAGAAAATTTGACTGTGCTTATTGCAGTTGTTTTTAGATTTTCTTTTCCTGCCGTTTCTTTTTATTTGGAGGTTCCAGAGGTTCGGCAGGTTTAATTTTTGATGGTTTATAATCGTATAATTACAATAGGCGTTTAGGCGTTATGATGATAATAGATGTTACGATAATGAGGCTCGTCATATGAAAGTCTTGATTGCTAGAAAGTAAATGTGCAAACTATAGAATGTCTTTAATTGGCACATTTGTATAATTGTAAGTCGAGATCAGCCAATAGCTTTCGGCTTTACGAAGAGCAATAGGGAGTGGGATAAGGTGGGACTAAGGCAACAAGACGCAAGCAGGAAAAGAGAAAAGAATAAAGGGGCGATCTGAAAAGTTTCACTGCACTGCACCCATACAGTTTAGTTTAGTTTCGTGAAAACTAAACGTTTCTAGCCCTGAAGGCTGCTTGAGTAGGATAGCTGGCACAGAAATAGTACATTTATGTTTGTAATTTCATTTCTGTATGTGTGTGGGCCCTCCTCTGGTGTCGGGGCCCTGGGCGCTTGCCTGGGTTGCCCGAGTGCTGACGCCAGTCCTGTGCCCAGCCTGCGTGTTTAGCATGTTTGGCCTCCAAAGTTGTCCCTGCCAATCCATTTTCTTGCATCAGGTGACAATGATTGTGAGAGGCTTATATTAAAAACAAAGACTTTGTTACATTGACTGTGACTGGCTGGCATACTTGATAAAGCTCAGAAATCTTTCAGACCATCACAGCTTGCACTCTGGACTCTGTTGATCCACTAAACCAGGAGATACTCAAGCAATTTTGTAAGTCATTTTTTCTTGGCAACTCAGATTGACTATAAAAACCGACCGTGTGTCACTAATTGACAACTCAAGTTGTTAACACATTTTCAATTGGCAATCGAGTTGCTAGAATAGACCACTGCTCTATTTTCAACAATTCAGTTTGTACATGTGGCTGTGTGTGGTCAACCAACGCTATTTTCTATTTCACCTGATTTCATTCTCAATTTTGCTAAATAAGAAGTATGGCTACAGACATGTTCTAATTTAAGATGCTGTTGTTCAGAAATGCTTCTCGGTGGAATACTCTCAACACTTGACCCTTCACTCAGCACTCAGAAACACAGCGATGGAACAGTTAATCGAATGCTCTCTCCTGCATGTAAACAGATGTCCCTCTGCCGTGGTTCTCCATCGAAAGTCGCTGAGGTAGGAAGATTGCGTTTTCCACTCGGTGAAGCAAAACATTTCTGCGTTGTTCCCCACAGTCATTCCTGCGGCTCTGTTTATGAAATTTTAAAGCGACAGAAGACACTTCCTGAACTCAAACGGACTGTGCTTATCGTAGCGTTTTGGGCTGTCAAGAGTCTGTGTTCTCCCGGCTCTGCCTCAAGTCAAGTTCCAGTCGGGATTCTTGCAGTGATGATTAACACTTCCACTGGACCCCCCTCCCCTTCCATTCACTTACATTTCAATAAACACTGTGTTACAATATATAGAGTACTTATTACATCTGTACTCACATGCCTATAAAGATTAGTGTTAATATTCACACAACCTATCCTGATAAAGCGTAGAAGGCTGCTAATGTTTTATGAATGCAGCCCTTGGGTTCCCTGAGCAGTCACTTTGGTAACACTTTACATTAAGTAGGCAATTTTGAGTGTAAGTACTGAGTAATTACTTATTTACTTACAGTGTAGTTACACACAGTTACAGTGTAGTTACACATGTGTAACTACTTATGTTGTTAAATTATTACACATCATGTATAATTACCCAACAGCATACATAATTACACATTACCTACATTGTAACAATGTGTAACTACACTGTAAATACACTGTAAGTACATAAGTAATGACTCAGTACTTACACTTCTTTATCTTTAAGGTTAGAGAAATCTTGCCTTGGTCATATTAACTATCACCTAGCATGCAGTTCAGTTTACTATTTAGTTGAATATGAAGGTGTCAAACCATGGAATGTATGGCAATGGAAAGGTGTGGAATCTGTAAATGTAAATTTGCAAACTGTATAATTCTCGCCTGTCAGACAAAAAGGTTTGAAAAAAAAGAACAAGCAAAAAGTTTTGCACAAGGATGATTGTTTTGTTTTTTATAAAGTTGCAGTTCCAAACACACATTAGAATAAAGAGAACAATCTTACTCATTAGTGTCAACATGACTATGGGCAGTAGGCTTTATAACTTAAAATGATTTCACTGAGCTTCGTTAATAATCTTATTTATAATATTTCTGCATACATGATTTTGGTTTATGTTAATTTAATTATTGTAATGGCCTAGTTCCCCATGTTCTTATCAAATAACACAAGGACATTAGCATCGCAGCCTGAAGGCTATGTTGAGCACATTACTTATAAAACCCCAGTGTCCAGTGTTCCTTGGCTAAAATTGAGTGGTTTGCACATAACTTTGTGGACAACATTCACGATTCCTCACACAATCTCAGTTGATAATAATGCTGGGTTATGTAAAGCTCTCGTTACCACAAATCGCTTCAATACTTTATTCTGAGATATGTTGTTTTTAGTTGATTGAACTTTTTGTTTCTAAATGTTTTTCTTTTTTCCCAAATCGTTCATAATGTTTTAATGAAACAGACAAAACAGGCCATTGCATTAATGAGTGTATTTATTAATGCTGCTCATACTCATTCTACAGACAGATGTAGTGAGCAGTTGTGTCTTTCCGTGTCATCTTGTGATACGGTAGGTAGTTAAGTTATTATTTTTACTTTCTTAGTAGTGAGAGGATACAGATTATAGGTCAGTATTTGTCCTGGCCAGGTGGGATGGTGTATATTACTAAGTGTTTGAAGTTATGAATATTTTTTTTTTTAAAAAAGCAGATTGCACTGCTTAATTTCAACTGGTTCAAATCCTCTACACAAGATGCAACACACAATTCAGAAATGTATATTTGACAGCGATCTTTATAATGATTGATGAGATACAGCAGCATTGTTGAAGTTAAAGATCTAACGCTTGCAATAGCCATGTTGCATTTAAGCCAGCTGTACTGGAAACTATGGATAATCAAAGCATGAGGCATCCTTCTATCCTCCTCTGCTAAATGATTTGCAATGGAAAACATGTGATAAACATTTACATGCCTTGTCCGCTGTCAGACAGTGTCAGAGCATTACTCAGCACCCATTCAACCAAGAGCTGCTTAGAAATGTCTAATGCTGCTGGAATGGATCATCAGCTTGAAATCAAGTGGCTTGCTTCATGATAAATATCTCTTTGGAAATCCATGCTCAAAGGGCAATTCTGTGTTAGGAACGTTATGTATATACTGTAGAGTTAATTTGCAAACTGTATAATTCTGGCCTGTCAGACAAAATGTTTGAAAAAAAAGAAGCAAAAAGTTTTGCACAAGGATGATTGTTTTGTTTTTTATAAAGTTGCAGTTCCAGTCACACATTAGAATAAAGAGAACAAGCTTACTCATTAGTGTCAACATGACTATGGGCAGTAGGCTTTATAACTTAAAATGATTTCACTGAGCTTCGTTAATAATCTTATTTATAATATTTCTGCATACATGATTTCGGTTTATGTTAATTTAATTATTGTAATGGCCTAGTTCCCCATGTTCTTATCAAATCACACAAGGACATTAGCATCGCAGCCTGAAGGCTATGTTGAGCACATTACTTATAAAACCTCAGTGTCCAGTGTTCCTTGGCTAAAATGGACTGGTTTACACATAACTTTGTGGACAACTTTCACGATTCCTCTCACAATCTCAGTTGATAATAATGCTGGGTTATGTAAAGCTCTCATTACCACACATCGCTTCAATACTGTATTCTGAGATATCTTGTTTTTAGTTGATTGAACTTTTTGTTTTTAAATGTTTTTCTTTTTTTTCAAATAGATCCTAATGTTTTAATGAAATAGACAAAACGAGCTATTGCATTAAAGAGTGTATTTATTAGTGCAGCTCATACTCATTCTACAGACAGATGCAGCGAGCAATTATGTCTTTCTGTGTCATCTTGTGATACAGTAGGTAGTTAAGTTATTATTTCTACTTTCTTAGTAGTGAGAGGATACAGATTATAGGTCAGTATTTGTCCTGGCTGGGTGGCAGGGTGTTGTCCCTGTGACTATCCATTCTCCAGCAGCACCTACACATAAACTGAACCCAGTGTTTAAACTACCTGTCCCAAGAGCAGATACAGCACCTCTGCACATTAACTGATCACATCCTGTCAGCTCCAATAACAACAACTCTGTCCCCAGGAGTTTCCAGGAACATTTTCCCAACAGGATAGTCAATATCTTTTGTTTAAATGTTTCCTTAACCTAGCCTATGAATTGTTAATAAAGCTTAAAATGCAAGGCCAAATAAATATAAATATTTCAGTAAAAACATGTGTTTTTTTTGCCTGAAAAGGAATTCAAATTAAAAAGCAAATTAAACTTTTAACTGGTTTAAAAAATAAATAAATAAATAAATAGCATATTCCCAACCCAGATGTGTGTTACCCACAGCAGCATCAGTACACCAACCTAGCTGTAAATATCTGCATGTCCCGTGAGAAATGTAAAGTTAATGTGTAAATGTCATGGAGCCATGGATGTTTCCAGAACCTTTATAGTTTTATACACATTATTTATTTATTTATTTATTTAGATTTTTTGGTTTATATCTAAGTAAAATTTCATTTAAAACATGTTTTAAAAAAATACAATTAATTCCCTCATTTGTACATGTTGTATGTTTCTGTATTTCACAGAAACAAGGAGACTGAGTTAAACTAGGTTCATCGTACAGTACCTCTGGACGATCATGAGCTTGTGCATGATTACAGCTACCTCCATATGTTGCCATTAAGACAGCAAAGTTAATATCAGCACCTTGTGTCGGCACAGATAGAATGTGTAAAACTGCTGTATATTACTAAGTGTTTGAAGTTATGAATATTTTTTTTTTAAAAAGCAGATTGCACTGCTTAATTTCAACTGGTTCAAATCCTCTACAGTTTCAAAATGTAAGCTTCTGAACCCTGGGGTTTCCTCCATAAGAGCAGTGCAAAGACCAATGCAATGCTTCCTGTGCGCCCCCTGCCGAGGTTCAATATG